>JAVYIG010010686.1:0-67064 GCA_035222895.1 Strongylocentrotus droebachiensis | reverse complement strand
ATCAAAGCGTAAATGTCAAGATATAGAGTAATTGTTTATTTTGGAGATCCTTCTCATCGGAAGAAAAGGATTTCCTGAAGAAATCTTCAGATGTTGATAGATCTATCTAAAGTTCTTGAGAACAATAAGAAGTAGAGTGAGAAAGGAAGCCATTAGTTTACAAGTTTGAGATGGGATCACACAGGCACCTTTAAATGCTTTGGGATACTTGCTTGGGGATGGGGTGGCAGGGGGGGGGGGGGGGTTACTGATGGCAATGATATTTTTTCCTTTTAATAGAGGTTCATTTAGGATTAATTTTGTGAAATCACTTATTGCAAGATCGATCCATACACTTACGGCTACCAATACAAACAGGGAATTCAATATGAATATTTATTTTTTAAATGACAATGTACATGTACACTGTAGGTGAATTGTACATACAAATACATTTCATGATTTCTATTTAAATTAAGATACATTAGACACTTGTATTGTCGTTATGACTTTTATGCATATTATTTCTTTACTTTTAATTGGTAATCATCAAACTTAGGATTTCAGTATATCCACATCTTATGCTGATAATTATTCATTTTTTTACACATTGCTGATTATTTTTCATGAATAACTGACAAATTTACAGTAATTCAAGAGTAATTAGAAAGAGCAGAACACCCTTTGTAATATTAATATATATATTTTGAAGGCTTTCATGTTTCAGAGATTTTTTTTTTTTTTTTTTTTTTTTTTTTTTTTGGGGGGGGGTCAAATTGATACACAAATACCTTTAATTCTAGTGTAATTCTATTACTGGTATTTATTTGGCTTTAGGGTTTTCATGTGGAGTAAATTTTATTTTACAAATTTCATTGATCAGCAAATACATCTTCTGATTGACCCTGCCTGCTATCATTATATTAATCTAATAAAAAAATAAAAAATGAATTAGAAGACAGGAGTACAAAATGGTTTAAAATCTAAACATGTCTCTTGGCAGCCCACACAGAGGAAACATAAACAGGTTATGTATCAATTTCTTGGAAATCAGATATATTGTCATTCTACCTTTCCAGGGATATACAAGAAAATAATGGGAGTGCCCGCCAGACATGGGTGTAATTAACCATATCTAGTTTAGAAACTTCTTAATACGACAGTCAATATTTCTCTACGAACTTGAGTAGAAATTGATAGTGGACGGTAAATGCTTTGTATATCAGGTGCACCCGTATCAAACACTGCCCCCAAAGAATTGACATATTATGTTCTGCCATGTCAGACTCCTTGAGAAAGGGGTGTTGAGGTGGGATCAAGTTGTCCGTGAAATTGGCGGGTGAGGGACGGTATTGTGTGACAGGCAAATTCTGAAATTGGAGTGGAGTGATAATTTTAGCCTCAAGGTTTATTCGGTATTACATGTGTAGGTCTTAAAGAATCTTGGATTGGTTCAGAGTAAGGCCAGAATGAGAAGAGAAGAGAAGAGTAGAGAGAGAGAGAGTGAGAAAGTATGAGGAGAAAGAGAGAGAGAGAGAAACAGAATGCTAAATAGACTGAAAATAGAGACAGAGAAGGACAAGACAGCTCGTAAGAAAAAAAAGATAAACAAGTAAAGTGAGAAATATAATTTAGGTAGACAACATGTTACATAAAATGATGATGAGCATATGATTGGAAGTAAAAGAAAGGGTGAGAGAGAGAGACAGATAGACAGAGAGAGGGAGAGCAGACAGTAATTTAAAACAGATGTAGAAAAAGATAGAATGAGAGATGCTGTGAGAAAAAAAGAGATAGACAAAACCATAAAGGGATGAGTAGATGTGAAAGAGATAAAAAAAAAAATCTTTTTAAATTCTTTAATTAAAATGTATCTGCTATCAGTACATTCATGTAGTTAAGATGCATCGATAGCATACAGATTTCTTTTTCCATCTCTCTTTCTCCCTCTCTCTCTCTCTGTCTCTATCTGTATCTCTCGCACTCTCTCTGTCTCTTCCCCTTTTTAACCAGTTGTTCGATATCAATATATTCATTGACATTCTTTTTTCAACGTCAAACAAACCATTGAAAAAAATTATATTCATATTATTTTCTACTTTGCATTTTTCCCCCTCTCCAATCTGCAGTTCTGGACAACATCTTCTACCACCCGACCAACATGACAGTGATCGACCTGCAGAGCGCTCCGGCTTACTTCCAGTGTATCACCGGTGACAGTGTACCTCTAGCAGTCATCACATGGGAGAAAGATGGAGTGCTGGTGATTGATGTAAGTCACTTTTATAAAAATGTAGAACTTCTTTTTTTTCTGTATATTTCCATTTCCAACAAAATAAAATAAAGTACATGGGATTGCATTGTACATAGTAAAACAATGAAACTTAACAATATATTTTTAATTGGTCCACAGTGTACAACAGGCATATAAAACAGGTTGGTCATGGGTAGCAACAAAAGCAATAGCAGCATTTAAAGCATCATCAAATATTGGGTCATGGGAGGGGGAGGGGGAGAATTATACACACATTTACTTGATATGTATAGCATCTAAATATACTTGTATATATACATGTATATATCTGTATTTGCCAGTATTTAAAATAACTATTTGTCCTAGGAATTGATGTACAGATTGGATATTAAACTTAGACTAGAATATGGAATCATATTTTTAATATTATTTATTTGTATCTGTCAGTTAGTCTCTTTCCCTTTATTCTCTCATTCCTTCTTTCATTTGTCTTTTTTTCTCATTTCAATTTCTCATTTTCCATTCTGTTACATGCCCCTCCTTTCCATAACTTTCGATATAAACCTCTTCATCCTTTGCCACTCTCTTCAACCTTTCCTCATAGTAAAAAACTTTATTACCAAGAAGAAAATTGGGGGGGGGGGGTTATTGAGAAGCATTGTAAGGGCTATTTAAGATATAATATGATTATTTATATAGCGCCGGTATCCGTCAGAGCCTGACAGATACCGGCGCTTTACACATATTACCCTGGTCGTAGCCGAGCTGCCAAAGTAACTAGCGCTCAAGCATACCCATTTACACCTGGGCGGGACTTGAACCCTGTACATTGTGATCTGCAGTCGGGTGACTTATCCACTAGTCCACAACACCTCTATCATCGTCTTCCTTGTAATCCTCCACACAGGACCAGATCAACATAGTCATCTACTCCTCCCAGTTTGGGGCCCAGGACTCCCTCAAAGTCTCAGGGACCCTCCAAATCAACAACGTCCGTTTTGTCCATGCCGGTCAATACCAGTGTGTGGTCACCAATCCTTTCCTGCCCGACCAGCCCATTCGGAGCCAAACGGTCACTCTCGCTGTTGAACGTAAGTGTTGACCACTGGCTGCACGTCCAATGTGGTTTTGTTTGATTTATCTCCAATTTCCTGTGGATGACACCTCTTGAAAATGAGACACAAAGGCATTTTTTTTTCTCCAAAAGACACTACACAATTAAAATGATATCAGTACCGGGTACTACATTAATGCCAATAGTCTTTTATTTTAAAATTTGATGAATTCATATGGTTAGCACAAATCCTGAAGTGTAGGATAGCAATTCTGTATTTATAAGCCAGTTCATAGTTGCAGTCTGAACATGAGCAGATAAAGGTCATTGCAGACCAAATTGTGAAATACACAGACACCAAATACTGGATACAGCTCATGAAACTTGTGTAATCATTCATTTATGCACAAGTAGTGCACTCTATGATACACAGGTGGAGAAATTCTTTGAAAAGGGGAAACAAGGCCATTTATGTAGCACCTCCATCGCTGTAGGCGTGATTATTTCAAAATGTACAAAGTTGGACCTCTTCATGTTTTAAGGATCTGCGGATATTCAGGATCATTAGGGAAATGTGCTAACCGTGAACTGGTCTATTGGCATAGTCATTGATGTGCATTATATATACAGGTGTAATGGTATGAATGCCAATCTTGCATTGAAATATGGTAAAGGCTGCATGACCGAAAGGCCCATTAATTTACATGATTAGCACATTTTTCAAAATGAAGTGGAAGATGGCAATTTTGTATGCAACATGTAATTGGCATAGTGATTGATGTGCACTTTATGTATTCAAATATTAAACTGCTAATATTGTATTGAAATATAATCAGTTTTGGATGAACAAAATGTACATTTACATGATTAGCACATTTTTTTCTCCATTTAATTGAAGGATAGCAACTTTTGTATACCATGAGGCATCATTCTACAACTGCCAATATTGTAATGAGATGCAGTCAATTTTTCATGATCGAAATGCTCATTTGAAATGATTAGCGAAGTGGAGGATTACAAATTTAGTTTTGTTAATTGGCATACTGATTGAGATCATTGTCAATTTCATATGGGAAGGTGGTCAATTTGGCATGATAAAGTTAACCATTATAGTGGTTTATATATTTGTTGATACTTGATTAGCATTTTTTGTTTTGGTGTGGGACATCAATTTTTTGTACTTTTGATATCAGAATACTTGAAGGTAATGAATATTATTGCATTCTCTCTGTTTGACACAAAACACATAACAGTAATCTTGTTTATGGTGATTAAAAAGCCATTAAGTTTTAATGAACAGCAGTTCCTATTAATTGAAGACACTGTCAAACTATTAGGCCGTCATTCACAAAGATATTCTAAATCTAAGCAAGAGCTTAAACCACCTACTGAATGCCTATTAAAAGGGGAAGTAAAAAACCTGTAAAGTCTAAATATGAGCAAAAATATGGGAAATTACTTGTTTGTTCACCTTAATTCCAAGGAAAAAATATGAATATTGTTGTATACCAGTATGAGCAAAAACATGGAAGACAATTTTTATTCTGCCTGTATTTCAAATAACAAAGCATTGAATCTTTTTGTTAGGCCTTTTTGTTCATATGTACACCGTATTTACCGTTTGGCCCATGGTAAATTGTTCGGGTAGACCATAGTTTAAGTTTAAACTTCTTTTTAGAAATCAGGTCTTTACAAGTACCTGCCAATTTAACAACATACACTGTATGATTCATGATGTGTCATGTTAGCCACGATTTGCAATCTGGGTGAACATTAGTTCACAGTCAGACTATATTTAGCAAATCACACTTCATGAATGAGCTATCACGAGTGGATTAGGACTTTAAAGCAACGATTATCCCTGTTGAAATATGATTGAGAGATGTTTCCATATTGGGGAACATTCACCTAAAATGGCATTCCCAGAATTCTACTTTTGTCATTAATCAGAAACTTCCACCCCAGATAAATCTGTCTCCAGAATACACCTGTTTACCAAATTTATTAAAAGACGTCAATTTAATTTATCTGAGAGCCCTTTTTGACAGGCTACTTAATTCTCCTATTACGTATGACATCACTTTTAAAAGGCCGGTTGCATCTCATTATAAATACCATACTACAGTCAAACCTGCTTCAGTGACCACCTGTCTACAAAGGCCACATTTGTTGTTTCCCTAAATTGAAAATGGTTTCTCATTGAATCATGTACTGAAGTATTAACCTGTCTACAAAGGCCACTTTTTGTGTTTTTCTTGGATGGTCGGTATAGACAGGTTTGACTGTACATGTACATGTACAGTATGACCATAAATTTGTTTGCCTGACGTTTGTGTGGAAAAAGTTCCTGATTTATTTTAGTGACTCTTCATTACAGTTTTCCTTGTCAAATCTGGGCTGTTTCCATGTAAACTTCAGGAGAATGATGTTTTATTGAGTTCTATCACTATCACTGATAAGGGGATGATTATTAAGGGTGGAATCCATTTGGCATACATTAGGTGTTGCTACAGTATGTAGGTCTAGTTTCTGGCAATATTGAGTCATGAACAGCAATATTTTTATGAGAAATATATATTCATCAAAACGGAATCAAATCATAAAATGGCCTATTGTATGAAAAGTGTAGTTGTGCCAATTTATATTTTGAATGATGAATGTCATTTCTGAGGGACTGCATGCATTGCGAAAAATAAACAGGAGCAGTGAGCAATTTATCTTGGGGAAAGTTGTAAAAGAGCCCTGATTTGAAAACGAAAATAACAAGATTTATTTTGAATTGCCCTAAGGAAATCCCGGGGCAGTTTGAAAAACTAGAGCAAATCCTGAAATAGCGCTTGTGAACTTAAATAAGCCATCTTACCACTGAGCTGTGCACATAGACACGTTAAAGGTGGCACACAAAATGCATTTGAGCATTTAAAAGCAGTGAGAACTCTCCTATTAATGTCAGCCTTGAAGGAAACCAGGGATTAGTGCACCAGTCTGGCACAAGAGAAATGAAAAAAGAGAGAAAAACAGAGAAACCAAATTTGTTTTGGCTGGCCTTTCTTGGTTTTAAAGAATGCAATCAATTTCTTCCCCAATTTCCATCTTTGATTTGTCTCGCCCGGTTTGGGGTATTTTGAGTATTCTCTTGGGATGGCCAAGTCTAGGGCAGCCTTCATCGGGGACAGGGTGATCTATGATCCCTATGTCCAAGAGAAATGGTCAAATTGGCAACTGATCAAAAGGTGATTTAAGGTATTGATAAGATGTGCCCTGGGGAAAATAGAGACTTTAAATTAAATTTATTACTTCTTTCTTTCCTGTGAAAATTAAGAGAATAGGAAAGAGGGAAATTATCTTATTGATGATCCATTTGCTTAGTCGTTTGCACCATGTGAATGTACAGTACATGTGCATGTGATTTTTGACAATGTAGTTTTAACAGTGTAAAATTTAATTGATTTTTTTTGTCATTTTTGTGTGATAAATATGAGATTCTTTAATTGGAAAGTTTTTTGTACATATAAATTACTTTTTCATTTTTTCATTGCAAAACGTTTTGCACTGGGTCTTTCTTTCATGGATGCCAGTATTTAATTCTCTGTCAGCTCTCTGTATAGGGCCACATGTGATTAAGGCTTTTCTCTTCTAGCTAGATGTTACTAAGGAAAAAGTCATTATGCATCCCTGATGTTTACAAGATCTGAGTGTAATGAATGTTTGAAATACCGTACTTTCTTGCTTTCTAAAGCCAATCCTGATGCCCCACTCATCAGTCTAGCCTGATAGTTCCAGTGGGGCAGGTGACTCAATCTCTTACCTTGTTTCATCCTGGGAGGTATAGGTCCCAAGTTTAGCTAGCTAGGTCTGAGCAATGTCTGTAAGATCTGTGACAGTGTAAAGGATGATTGAAATACAGTAAAATCTGTCTCTAGCGACCGCCCAAGGGAAACACAAAACATGGTCCTTGTAGACAGGTGGTCACTAAACTTAAAGCAAGTTTGACTGTACTTTTTTGATTGTTATTGCTTTCCACAGCAAACCCTAGAGCCCATACGTCAGCTTAGCTCCAACCAGTGAGGTATAGTCCGGTGGGACAGGCGGCCATCTTCCTTGCATCCTCCTGGGAGATACATGTACATGTACAATCCCAGTTTATGGCTGGGTTTGCGCAATGTTTACAATTAGATCTGTGACTGAATAGTTGATGTTTAAATCATGTTTGTGCTATCCACAGCCAATTTTAGGCATTGTTTGCTATATATATAGGCGCAAGTAGTTACAAGTAGTGCAATCCCGCTTTAAATTGTGTTTTTCCTCTCCACAGCCAACCCTGGCGCCCCATACATCAGTCTAGCTCCAGCCAGTGAGGTAGTCCCAGTGGGGCAGGCGGCCATCTTTCCTTGCATCATCCTGGGAGACCCGTTCCCAGTCATCACCTGGCGCCAGGAGGGAGCAGCCATGGACATCATGAACTCCACCGAGGTCCAGGTCCTCTTGAACGGTTCCCTGCGGTTCTCGTCCATCACCCAGGCCCATGAAGGCAGCTACGTCTGTACTGGGACCAGCAGGGTGGGGTCCGTGTCCGCCCCTAGCATCACGCTCTTCACAGCAAGTAAGTGGAAGTGTTTAAAGATAAACTTTGAGTTCTGGTAAAAAAAGAAAAATAATTCTCACAGAATCAAACAAAACTTTTAATACACTGAATGTTCAAGATTACAAATATATGTCATTTACCAAACAAGTTTGGTAAAAAATGTATACAGGCTGAGTTTAATGAGCATAGAAAGATATAGAACTCAAGGTAAATAGGCCTGACACCATTTGTGTAGTCCCATATACATCTTTCTGTGTACAGTGCTTGTTACTCTACCAAGACTGGGCCAAATTTATTATGATTTTGATGACTCCAGAACCTTGCAGTGCATGCACACCAATACTTACATGCTACATGATCAACTTTTTCTGATCCATCTCACATCTTTTCTTTCACAATGCAATCGCATGACCAAACTCATATTTATCTTTAATGTTTCGAGGATGATGTGATGTAATAATTGTTTGTTTGCCAAGGGTTTAGCAGCCAGGGCTATAGGAAATGAACTGTCTTAGGAGTTGCCAAATAGCAGTGAAAAAAATACACGGGGGCTCAGGGCGAATTTGCCCCCGAAATGCCCAAAAGAGCCCCCAAAAATCAGAAAAGAGCCCCCGTAAATTTGCATAGAGTTCAATGCAAAACAAATTTTAGAGTGTTATTTTTATGCAGGCAATTTTGAAAAGTAGCCCCCGAAAAATAAATATTAATTTTTTCCCTGCCAAATAGTATCCTTCCGCTCGTGTCATCACAAAGTTTGTAAAATTCAAATATATGCTATATATATAAAAAAGAACTTTTGCTTGATATCAGTGCTAGGAGGTTGAGTGTTAGATGATTTGATATCAATTTGTTTTTTAATGTGGGACCTCTATGTTCCAAGGCCATTGTTTTATCTGTGACACATTCTCTATAATTTACGAGGTACTGATTATTCTATGAAGTGCATTCTACGGACAATATGGTTATCAGAGCTAGACCATGGTTCTGGTTTTGAACGTTTATTGGAAGTGCATATAGAAACATGATATCATAATACATGTATAACATAATAACATAATATATTAACATAACCTGATATGCTTGAGCGCTATAGTTACTTTGGCACCTCTAGGGTAATATGTGTAAAGCGCCATGAGCATCAGAATCTGACAGATCCCGGTCCTATATAAATAACCAAATTATTATGATTATTATTATAACATAATATGTGGTATGAAAAAATGGAATGTTAATCATCACTAATGCTTTAAGTACTTTTATTATCATAATTATTTTTCTTTTTTATCATCATAATTTGTATTAGCATTAGCCTTTTATCATTATTAAGTATTTGGCATCACCTGTGCCTGGGAGGCGGTATAACTGTATAGGGATTGATATCGTTGAACCGATACCGAGACCGAGATGATCGGGATCGTGATCGGGAGACTAGAAAATGGACTGTTGTCTGTAATATTCTGATTGTTGTTTCTAGGCCGTTGTCGCCTTATTAAAGGTGTTTTAACCCAATTCCTGTCTGAGATCTAATCCTTCCTGTCTGTACCTAGTGAATCCCCTTATACTGGCGTAATCGGCAGGATTTCTTTGTGCTATGGCCTTTTGGAAATCTAAGGATTGGGTGAGAAATTGACACGGTCGGTTCATGCAGTGTGTGACTGTTGTTGCCCCACTTGTTGTCTAATATGTCTATGTCTATGCTGGTACTTGTCAAAAGCCTTTAATTTCAGCAACTAAACGAGGATATTGTGGTGTGGTGTCTCTCATAGTGGTCATGATTGTATAGTGCGTTGTGTAGGCCTAGTACTTGTTGTAGTAGTAGTAGATCTAGGGTCTAGATCTAGACTCTACAGATAGACTAATCAAGGTTAAGGTAGCTATTAAACAAGTAGATCTAGACTCTAGTCTAGAGTCTAGTGAAGTAACATTAAAAATAAAATAAAAAATAAATAAATACATAGTCTAGGGTCTAGACTAAATAAATAAAAGTTGATTAAAATAGTAGATCTAGTAGTCTAGACCATCTCACTAACCATACACCATACACTAAAACACACATGTTCAATAGGTCACTAAATTAAATTTAAACTAGATCTAGACCTAGATCTAGTCTAGTTCAGTGCTCAATGAAAGATAAAATTAACCATGACAGACCGATCAGCATATCTCGGCAGATTTACAGCTGAGCACATAGCACACTTGTGTGAATTGAATCATATTGATACCAATGCTGTAAAGACCAAGCAAGAGCGGATCTCATGTTTATGTGATTTGCCTAAGCTGGTAGAGGATGAACCAAAAAATACAGGTGTGGGTGTGGATGACCTTTTGCGGGTCATGAAGCACCTTGAAGATTCTCATCATCATGAGACTGAGAAATTATGCAAATCCTTATTGTCTGCTGCAATCGGTAGCTCTGCACAAACTGGGCCTCCGTTAAAGGGATTACATCAGCTAAGTAGCGATGATGATGTGGTGTGCTACCTTAGCACTTTTGAGCGACTAGCCCTGGCAGCAAACAAGCCAAAGAGTGAATGGCCTCGGCTGTTAGAACCATATCTGACCGGAAGAGCTCAGCAGGCATTCCACGCCCTGAGTGCCAGAGAACAGAATGACTACGACGATGTTGTCCTGGCCATCAAAAGAAGGTACCACCTCACTCCGGAGGCATACCGAATAAAGTTCAAAAAAGAACATAAGAAGACCAATGAAAGTTATGAAGAATTCGCTAGTTATTTACAAGACTATTTTTTGAAGTGGGTGGAAATACCCCAGGAGGCAATAGAGATGCCTGAAGTCTCTAAGGGGCTCAATCTGATCATGATAGACCAGTTCTTAGAGAGAGTACCCGATGAAGTGTTGAGGTTGAAACTGAGGGAGCTACAAGCCACATCCCTCATGGTAGTTGCGCGCAAGGCGGACGAGTTAATGATCCAGAGAGGGGCGAATTATGCTGGTAACGCGACCTCAGGGAGTGATCCCTCCACTCCACGACGGACAGGTGCAAGCAGTAACCCCCCTGGACGTAGATCCTTTAATGCTGCTTGCTACCGGTGTGGCCAGCTCGGGCACAGAATTGCCAACTGTCCGGTACCTCCGGGGGCCACGGGGTCGGGTTTCCAGGGTGGACCTCCACAAGGCTTTGCTCGAGAACCGTCGCCAAGGTGCAATTTCATTGCAAAGGATAGGGGTGATGCTACAATTGCAGATGTTGTTGTTCAGGGTCTAGATGGCAGAGTGGTGAAGACCCGAGCCCTGCTGGACTCGGGGTCAGAGGTTTCCCTGGTCACCTTTGAATTGTGTAAGGAGTTAGGGGTAGAGGTTACTCGTGAAACTGAAGGGGTGTTAGGCATGATCAATGAAACTGCTTTAGTGCCTGATGGTTTAGCATCCCTGCAAGTGGGTCTAGGAGGCAGCACTGCGACTGAGGTCTTTCATGTGGTTGGTAGGCTCCCAGTACCTGTCCTCCTTGGTGCTGACTTTGCCGAAAAGGTGAAACTTATCATAGATTTTGGCAGTCGTAGTTATAGCACAAGTAGTAATGGGGCCAATGAGCGGCCAGTTAAGTTCTCGTTGAATGGAGGGCAGGAGATGTCACATGTTGGAGAAGAAGTCGATACTTATCTCCACGCTGAGGATGAGATGAAGAAACTTGATCTAACTGAAACAGATAGACTGAAATTAGATCAGGTGTTTCAGGACTTCCCAACTGTGTTTAGTGAGGTACCTGGTCATACGAACATGGCTATTCATAGAATTGATGTAGGAGGGGCTTCCCCCATCCGCTCTCACCTGTACAAGGTGAGTCCTGAGAAAAGACAAGCTCTTGATGACGAGTTGGATAAGCTTCTGGACATGGGGAAGATTGAGCCTTCAGATTCACCTTGGGCCGCTCCTGTAGTGATGGTTCCTAAGAAGAACGGGAAGTACAGGATGTGTGTCGATTACCGGAAATTGAATACAGTGACAAAGATTGATGCCTTCCCCATGCCTACAGTGGATGACATTTTGAGCTCTCTGCATGGTGCCTCGGTTTTCTCATCATTAGATCTGCGCAGTGGATACTGGCAGATGGGCGTTGCAGGTGAGGATGAGGAGAAGACTGCTTTTGTTTGTCATAGGGGTCTATTCCACTTCAAGGTCCTTCCTTTCGGTGTGGTGAATGGTCCTGCCAGTTTCCAACGGTTGATGTCCAAGGTGCTTGATGGCCTGATAGGGCGAAATTGCTATGTCTACTTGGACGACATTGTGTGTTTCTCTCCGGATGTTGAACAGCACATCTCTGATCTTCAGGAGATCTTTTGTTGCTTAAGACAAGCGGGTCTGACCGTAAATACTGAGAAATGTCAGTTTGCCTGCCAAGAAATGAAATATCTTGGGCATGTTGTCAGCTCAAATGGACTCAAGATGGACCCCGAGAAGGTGTCTACCATTGTTAACTATCCCCAACCTAGGTCGATCAAGGAATTAGAGAGGTTCCTTGGGATGGCCGGATGGTATCAGAAATTCATTCCTAGCTTCTCAGATGTTGCTGCACCCCTTCATGGATTGAAGAAGAAAGGTGTTCCCTGGAATTGGACTGCTGACTGCACTCGTGCTTTTCAGGCCTTGAAGGAGAGCCTCCTCACTGAGCCAATATTAGGCTACCCTGATGAAGAATCCAGGTTTGCTGTACACACAGATGCCAGCAATGTTGGGGTCGGTGCAGTCCTGATCCAGCAGCAACCGTCTGGGACGAGAACTATCGCCTATGCAAGTCGGTCTTTGTCTGCTGCAGAAAGGAATTATAGTACTACTGAGAAGGAGTGTTTGGCTGTAGTATGGGCCCTAGAGAAATGGCGGCCATATCTAGAAGGTAGAGAGTGTCGTGTTATAACGGACCACCAGGCACTTTGCTGGTTATTTCGGAAGAAAAAGCAAAATGGGCGACTTGCACGTTGGATTCTGAGGCTTCAGGATTTTCGGTTTCAGGTGATATATAGGCCTGGAAAGCAGCATCATGTCCCGGACGCACTATCTAGGATTCCTGAGAAAGGTGTTGCCCCTTTGGTGGGAGTTGTAAGCAGGGTTTTGTCGAATCAAGTCTGTGGCGGACATGAAAAGGACTTATGTGCGGCCAGTGATTGCATTTCCCCAGATGATGAGTCGGTTGGTTGGGTACAATGTGATGATTGTGATAAGTGGTATCACCAGGTTTGTGTCCATATTGGTTCTCAAGAGGCGGAGGATGTAGACAAATACTCTTGCCCATCTTGTGTTGGCAAGTCAGAGGCCACGGATGAAGTCGTTCTTCCTTTGGATTTGACAAAGGATTCTGTCCTGAGGGCCCAACGGAGTGACCCAGATCTTTTGCCAGTCATTCAGATCCTTGAAAAGCAAAAGAATGGTGGTGGGGAGGATCAAGGTCCTGTTCAGAAGATTTCAGATTTCAGTTTGAAGGAAATGGTGTTGTATAAGAATGAATGTGTAGTTATCCCGAAGGTGCTTCAGAATGCAGTGTTAGTTGAGTGTCATTGCAAGCCAATAGCTGGGCATCTTGGGAGAAAGAAGACACTTCAAAGGTTGAAGTCAATGGGTCTCTGGTGGAGTGGTATGTCGCAGTCTGTAAGAAGCTTTATTCGCAGTTGTAAGGTTTGTCTTCAAACAAAGCCTTCTTACCAGAGACGTCAAGGAAAGATGCTGTCTAGTACCTCCTCGAGGCCTTGGGAAAAGGTTGGTGTAGATCTCATGGGGCCTTTACCAAAGTCATATGCTGGGCATGAGTATATTCTGGTGGCTGTCGACCATTTCTCTAAGTTTGTGGAGATTCTGCCTTTGAAGTCAGCTACCAGCCAGTCGGTTGCAACCACTCTAGTGAGGGAGCTGTTCTGCAGATATGGACCTCCAGGAGCCCTGCTCTCGGACAATGGCCCCCAATTCAGAGGGAAGGTTCTGCGAGCTGTCTGCACAGACTGGGGGATAGAGCAGATCTTTATCACGCCATATCACCCCCAAACGAACTGGGTCGAAAGGGTGAATCGTAACATCAAGGCCATGCTTCAAGCTTACACCGGATCTGATCATCGACAGTGGGATGTTCATCTCGCTGAACTCGCGTTTGCCCTGAACAGCAGTAGTCATGACACACTTGGTGTAGAACCATCAGTAGTTATGTTTGGACGGCGCTTGGCTTCTCCCTTGACTAACCGCCTGCAGACTGAGGGAAACAAAGACATTCCTACGCAAGAAGAAATCGCACACAATCGTCAACGCGCTGTTAGTAGCTCCAAACAATATTACGACCAGAGCCGTGATGAGTGCCGCATCACTGAAGGAAGCCAAGTCATGGTGAAGACTAAACCTCTGTCAAATGCGAAAAAGAACTTCTCAGCTAAGCTAGCACCACGATGGACTGGGCCGTTTGTTGTGCAGAAAAAACTAACCCCAGTGAATTTCCTTGTGGTGAACGCTGCCAACAAGAAGGTGACTCGCATCGTTCATGTGGACCAATTGAAAGGGTGCTAATTACTTCGAACATAGACTTCGCATGTTACCAACACTGTTAAAAAATTGTCGCTTTTTGTGACATATTGGATCAGGACTGGTTGAAAGTTTGCGACCCGCGATTACATTGACTTACCTCTATAGCCGAGTAAGATTGCAGTTTGGTCGAGAGCGGGACTGTCACATTCGGGCAATGGATCGCGATGGAAACGAAATGGACGCTAAGTTTTAATTGATCTGGACTCTTAATATAGATTCTAACAGACTCTTATTTCAACTGATGTTGTATGTTAATGTCAACCATTTATATTGGTGCATACCCATGTGCTTTATTTCTGGCTCATGCAGAATTATGCACTCTTCAGAAGTGTTTGATGACTAATATTAACATGTCGGATCCTTATCTTTACAGTTAAAGGATAAATACAACCGGTTGGGAATTGTTGAAAAATTGGAACTGTATATAAACTTGTGATTCCCTGTGGATTTTCTGTCATTGCATCTAGTGTTTTACTAAGAGTTATACATGTACACTGAATTTTTGTGCACATGAAATTGTTATACAGTATATACACAGAATTTGTGTTCCAAAAGATAAACGAAACAGAAGAACTACCAATTGAGTGTAGTTTATAATTTACACATATACAGCTGTTAGTTTCGCTAACATCCTACATGTATACTTTGGTAAACACTATATCTGACCCGAAATCGGGTATAACAATATGTATATATATTGTTATATATATTTAAATGTTTTTTGCCGGACCTGCTGACCGGATTTACATTAATAGAGGATATGAAGTATGTTTAGTTGACATACATCCTACACTGTAGCCATGTAGGTAGGGCTAAATTACAAATTTGTCTACGAGTTATTTCTTTTAGAAAGAAATCAAACAAAAGAGCACTCAGCTGTGCTGGTGCGGTGTTACTTATTTTGATTTTTTTTAAAAGGTATTCATGGATATGCTTGAACAGGTTAAGACGATAATCTGTATTGGAAGTTTTTTCTTGTTGGTGTTTGACATTATGCACTTTGCATCTCTGTTTTGCGGGGAAAAGCTATCCTTTTGGGGTGCGGTGTTCGTTATTCTTACAGTGTACATTTTTGGGTACTGATGGTATCTTGCGCAGACAAGCGAACTGAATATATAGATTTATCCTGAACTCAACATAAAAACAGTCTATAGCGATCACAGCATATTAAGAGAACTGGTGGTCGTATGTTTTGTCTGTACGCGCGCTTGGTTGCGATATTGTTGCTTCGCGTGTATATGTCTCGGGCGAGATTTGGCTTGTTTTATGAGCAGTTTGGAAATGTTAAAAATAATATTTTAAAAAAACCCCGTAGGGTATTTTTGGTGGGGGAGAGTATAGGGATTGATATCGTTGAACCGATACCGAGACCGAGATGATCGGGATCGTGATCGGGAGACTAGAAAATGGACTGTTGTCTGTAATATTCTGATTGTTGTTTCTAGGCCGTTGTCGCCTTATTAAAGGTGTTTTAACCCAATTCCTGTCTGAGATCTAATCCTTCCTGTCTGTACCTAGTGAATCCCCTTATAACTGTACCATTTATTGATTATCATTGTCATCTATCAGGTATGGATTGGAACTTTGTGACAGAGCCCACGGACCTTGAGGTCCTGGAGGGGACACCTGCAACCCTGTTCTGCCGTGCACCGCTCAGCCGACCTACGGCCAATGTCACGTGGTTCAAGGACGCCATCCTCTACACACCACGAACAGGAGCCCAAATTTTGGGTAAGTCAAAAGTGAAAAAGAAGAATTAAGAAAGCATTTGATTTTGATTTGGTCATTTGATTTGGTTGAACTCTAAACACTCTCTTTCTGCAATGCATTGTACACCCCACAACGATACTGAAGAATTAAATTAGCATACTTTAGGAATTATGTAAAATCTGCTGAGTGCCTGACTATACATGTAAACCTACATTCTTTTACGTGACTGACACATTGCCTGTGATTTGGTAGAACTCTAATTACCGGTAACTCTCTTTTTTCTGCATGCCTTGTTCAAAATTTTGTGATTGAAATTTTAGGGAAAGAGCAAGTTTTATTGCAATGGAGTGCCTGTATACATCTACATTAGATGTAGAAGCATAGACATCTGTTCTTTCTTGTAACCTTGGTTTAACCTTTTTCAGATGATAATATTCTTTTTGGATGACACTTTTGATCTGCAAAGTGTTTTTACATATGCATACAGGGTGCAAATGTAGGTGTCTGACATTTTGGATTGTAATAATGGCTTAATTTGAAGGTTTAGACTTTCACAAGATTAATAACGACTAACGAACAATGCTAATGTTGCAATCTGCCGTGACTGTGTTTCTTGCGAGTGAACATCAAACAGTTACCGGTACATCATTTCTCCTACATTTCTGAAAGAAGTCTTTAAAGCTTATCTGTACTAGTTTATAGGAGGAATTAGACCACCCTGCAAGGTCACTGGACCAATGGGACCAATGGTCACCGATTAGGCATTGTTTTCTATATAGAGGGTGCAAGTAGCTACAAGTAGGACAGTGTGGCTTGAAGATCACAACAGTTGTATGTAGAGCTAGCCCAGCAGATATACATGTACAGTGCAAGGAAACTTGAGATATAAAGCTTCAATTTCCTGTGTTCTATTTGATGAGAGGTTGGCCTCAAATTCACTTCCATTGACCCTCCCCTAGGGGACACACCAATGGAAGTTTGTCGTTGACAAACCTTGAGGATTGGCTGAAGGCACCTACCGAAACTGGACAATCAAGTCTTGCATGAGGGCATTTGGTCTGTCTTCATCAGCTTGAGTTTGCCAAATAGCCTGCTATTTTGTGATTTGGGATATTGTCCCGAAGCTCGATACGCTCATCACAAAATAGCTCGGATGGAGGCAAATTAACCCGCTATTTCCCAAATAGCAGGATATTTTGGAAACAAGACCAAGATTTCTCTGATTTGGGATATTGACCCGAAGCTCGAAATTGCGTCTTCGCCAGACCGATACGCTCATCACAAACTAGCTCGGATGGAGGCAAATTAGCCCGCTATTTCCCAAATAGCAGGATATTTTGGAAACAAGACCAAGATTTCTCTGATTTGGGATATTGTCCCGAAGCTCGAAATTGCGTCTTCGCCAGACCGATACGCTCATCACAAATAGCAGGATATTTGGAAACAAGACCAAGATTTCTCTGGATATTTTCTTGACCAAATAGCCCACTAATTGCAACTGCGGGCTGATGAAGACGCAAATTAGCTGGCTATTTTGAGATCAGGCTAGTTAAAATAAGCAGGCTATTTGGCAAACTCAAGCTGATGAAGACAGACTTATTGAGAATTAGTTCACCAATCAGTGAACCTTTTCAGTCTTGGAGGCTTTGTTTATATATCATATCAAGGGATGAAGATTTTAAGAAATTTGGAGAAAAAAAAACAAGATAGAAAAGACAAATTGACCATCCTCAGGGGAAATACCAATGGAGACCGATACGCTCATCACAAATAGCAGGATATTTGGAAACAAGACCAAGATTTCTCTGGATATTTTCTTGACCAAATAGCCCACTAATTGCAACTGCGGGCTGATGAAGACGCAAATTAGCTGGCTATTTTGAGATCAGGCTAGTTAAAATAAGCAGGCTATTTGGCAAACTCAAGCTGATGAAGACAGACTTATTGAGAATTAGTTCACCAATCAGTGAACCTTTTCAGTCTTGGAGGCTTTGTTTATATATCATATCAAGGGATGAAGATTTTAAGAAATTTGGAGAAAAAAAAACAAGATAGAAAAGACAAATTGACCATCCTCAGGGGAAATACCAATGGAGACCGATACGCTCATCACAAATAGCAGGATATTTGGAAACAAGACCAAGATTTCTCTGGATATTTTCTTGACCAAATAGCCCACTAATTGCAACTGCGGGCTGATGAAGACGCAAATTAGCTGGCTATTTTGAGATCAGGCTAGTTAAAATAAGCAGGCTATTTGGCAAACTCAAGCTGATGAAGACAGACTTATTGAGAATTAGTTCACCAATCAGTGAACCTTTTCAGTCTTGGAGGCTTTGTTTATATATCATATCAAGGGATGAAGATTTTAAGAAATTTGGAGAAAAAAAAACAAGATAGAAAAGACAAATTGACCATCCTCAGGGGAAATACCAATGGAGATTCCTTGCTGACCGTCTTGATGATTGTTTGACCTTTACTCTGAAGGCACCTTCCTGGAACTGGACAGTCTAAAGATTACTTACGTGTATAAGGGCAATATTGAACTCTTCTAGGTATTGTTTGTATATCATGAAAGGATGGATGGACATATCAAAAAACTTATGAAAGACAAAATGCAAGTAGGAGAGAGAAGTTGACCATCCCTGAAGGGAAAGTGGGGGAAGGGGGAGATAAAGAAATAGAAACAGAGAGGTGGGTTAATAAAAGAGGGTGGGAGAAATAGATATCGAGGGAGAGAGAAGGGGGAGGAAATGAATATCAAACAACAAATTTAATACCAATTAGATACATGTTCATATATATATATTGTCCACAGGAGAGTACACATGATTATTACAGATATTCTTTAGAATCTGACATCTAACCTAAGAATATATAAATATACATCAAGTCTAGTAAAAAAGAGACAATATGTTAAATAGATAATGGTGTTTTTATAGCACCCTAATTAAAGATTCACCTGTCTACACATATGGGACTAAAATTAAGAAAGAGTTCAATATTTCTAAATGTAATTTAATACCATATGGACGAACATAGGGCCTGCGATCTATTTCTGATCCAGAGCCGGAATTACAGCATGACCTGGCAGAAAACCGGGGAGGAAGAGAGGAAAGCTAGGGCCATCTCCAGGCCCTGATTGGCTTGCGTCTGTCACCTGATCTAAACCCCTGATAGAAGGTCACTCAACTCGACCCTGCTCTTCTAATGATACAGGATAAAAAAGGCAAATCATTGCCCACTGATTCAAGTAATGTCATACCGTATACATCTGAATATCTTGTGATTGCGATCTGATTTAGGTGACACTGACATATCTTGAGTTCATCAAACAGATATGGGCTATTAAAGCTTACGCTTCCCCCAAAGGGCCTGGACACTCACAAAGGCTACCATAAAGTTAACAAAAAAGCCATCTTAAAATCAAATTCTTGTCAGGTTTTTGCCGAGTAGATGCCTAAGAATACTGCTTGATGATACACACATACATGTAGTTGGATTTACATTTTATGAAACTTGTTAATGTACATGTTTTTTAAATTTCATTTGTTTTAATGTTGAATCCTGATCGTTAAGTCATAATGAACTGACAGAAAGTAAGTTTGTAACTTTTTAATACATGACATTGATTTATGAATATTCTTGAAAATGTAAGTGAAGACTGTTGTCTAGTTTGACTAAATATACAGTTCTATAAAGATTAGGCCCATGCATATACCATGGTTACATGGTAAATGATGTAACATAGTATTTTTTTCTTTCTTCAAAGGTGTCCTTTACAAATACTGTATATGCATGACAATTTGAATGCATGATTCATCTATCATGACTTGCAAATTAACCTGTCATATTTCCATGGATGAATAAGCCCTGTTTATTCAAGATTGATTTCAGCATCATTTAATTAAATCAAACGGGATGTCTTATCTATACTCACTTACACAAACATGTTTACACATCTCCGCCGAGGGCTAATAAAAATGACTCCGCAATCATGATTTTTGTGCCATCTCTCTCCGGCCCCAAGTCATGTTTTCTGCCGCCATGGGGGGAACGGTTAATTAGGACCAGGAGCCGCTTGCAAAATATTTGTGCCGTGCTTCAATTGCGTGTTTCCTCGGTCCCAGGACGGTTTGGCGCCGCAGCACCGTCATGCATTGGTATCTCCGTCAACGGTGGAACGCCGTGGCGTGGCGTAGTGGTGTAGGTGTGATATTGTTACATGTAGTATTAAGTGGCATACAAGGAGTCTTTGTAGGTCAGCCATTTCAGTTGAGTTGAGCAAGTTATGTTGACTTCTAAAGGAAAAATAGCATTTCAAAGATTTAAATCAAAGTAACAATTCATGTTCAATATGAGAGGTAGATGTTATCTGCCCAATGAATTTTGTAGAAACCGTGAAAAATACCTGAATAATGAGCAAAGAAGATACAAGTAATAAGAGTATGTGATTCATAAAATGCTTTGGACTGAAGAAAAAAAAACATGCTGTGGGGAATAAATTGCAAATTAAGTCATATTTACATTTTTTATAATTTAATAAAAACTCTGACAGACACAATGTCCCTGATAGTGGCATATAGTGCAGTAATCTGTTTTCCATAATGTAAGCAGTACAATGCTTCCTACTTGGAGGCCAGGTAAATCTGGCAACAACAAAAAAATGCCCTGTATGAAATACTTGTGAATGGAAACACCCTGTCTGTAAGGACAAGAAAGCACAGAATTTCAATTACACAGTAGCTTGCACTCTCCTTCAGAGTCAATCTTCTTGTTTAGACCCACGATTGTTTGCGACAGGGTAATTGGACTTAACATTGCCCAACAGATAAAGTCCTGATTGAGTTGTGTTGTCAGCTTAACGCTATCCTCAGGAGTATCTGGCATATTACGCAGAGATGCGGAGCACGTTCGCCGCTCTCGCCCCAGAGCGCGAGTAAGTGAGACTGATGAAGGATCGGATTAACGGTGACTCTTCATGAACAGTTCCCATGCTAATTGAACAGACCTCTTATCTTTTTCTACATGTTCAAGACTTGAATTCCTTTGTGTCCAATTTGGACCCCCGTTCTTCAAGTCTGCGAAATATGAGCTGTAATACATATGGGGAATTGAGTAACAACATTTTGGTATTTCGTCCCACAGGTTTGTGATAAAATCACCTTTTTAAAGTAAAAAGTACATGCAGAGGCCAAATATGGGTAGCTGAGATTGGCTACAGATAAATTTAATGCTCGACCTAATGAATTACTTCAAGATATACTTATAATTTATATTGAGCTTGATGTAAATCGATTCCAAATGTGGTCTTGTGCTAAACAAATTCAATAGAAACTTCTAAAACTACATGTTGTAAGATTTTTTATGATTAAATTCTAAGTGCATCCATATATTTTGGAAAGCTTCGAAAGTTGACCATACAAATTTGTTATAGGCCAGAAATTAATGGTTTTGAAAATTAGTTAGACCTACAAAACCTACGTTCATATGTGTACATGAATGTAGATTACATGTCAAAGGTCACAGATTAAGGTCAAGATAGAGATCCAGTTGGAAAATATTAATCAACTAGGGAGTATTAGAGACAAATAAGGACAACTAAGAAGGGACTGGTTTAATAGGTACAAACACAGGGATCCCCCATTTTGAATCAAGTCAAATACACATGCAAGTATCCATGTGTTCACCCCACCCCGCATCTAATCGGGAACAATCACTCATGGATTGGCGGGAAGTTCGTCGGGCCGGTACCTGGGGGTGTGGTTTCAGCAACTTCCTCCGGGGAAAGAGAAATCGGTGAGAGGGGGTCTAGAATCCCCCCTATGGATCCTCCATTTTACAGATTGAGATGGGCTCAGGGCTTCATCACTTGCATGGCTGCAGATTAAAGTCCTTGCCTGATTTCTTGTTTGTCAAGATTAGGCTGCTTCATGTTTGGAGCCCAAAAAATAGTCATTTTTCTTTTTTTTTTTAGTTATGAAGAAAATTCATCAGAATTAGGCCTAATCAGAACTTTATTTGTTCTTGTTTATGGTCCTTCTCAATTAAAGTGTTTAAGATACTCTTAAATAATATTTTTATGAGAAGTTGTCACAGTTTGCTTAACAGCTTCAAAGTACTTGCATCAATAAAGACTAACAAACGATCATATAGATTCTCTCTATCCTCATGCATCATGTGTGTAACATATTGCTGAACTATTTTTTTTTACAGGTTCAACTGAGGTATGACTGGCTCCTTTAATTCACTCATTAAACTGGCAAAATTCTGCTCTTAGAAATATTAAAGTCAATTACCACAACAGTAAAGACAATTAAAGAAACAGGATCGATTTCCCATCGCTAATCCTCTTTATCTTCCACTCATTGAAGAGGCAACAATAACGCTGCACTTAGAAATGAGTCAATGGCAATTACAATAGAGACCAAAGAAACATGAGTCATGTATGTATCACCATGAAATGCAATGAACTGTAAAACAGAGATCCTTAGGACAAGGTGATTCACAAAAACAAAAACAAAATGCCCCCTATGGGATGATCCTTGCAATATCCAGACGGATCCGGACTAACTCTGACTCGGGGACAACTAGGCCCCGCTGCAAGTACGGGGCCGAGTTGTCCCATCATACCCTAACTTTAACTGTAACCCTAATGCTTAACCCTACCCTAACCCTAAACCATAACCCTAAAACCTAACCCTAAACCCTTACCCTAAACCATATACCCTAACCCTAACTCTAAAAAATGTCATAAAAAATTAAATCATGCCGGGACAACTCAGCCCGTATTCGCAACAGGGGCAAGTTAGCCCCGGGGTCTGAGGTAGCCCGACTCCATCCAGACATGCAGGGATGGTATTCTGAAAACGATGTATTTGTTAGTGAAACAATGTTCCCTATTGTAACAAAATCAAGAATAAGGCCAAGGCATGGTCAATTATGTCTATGCAAAGATTGCTACATTCACGTAAAATTAAAAGAGACATCTGCGCAAGCACCAATGGTATAGTACCAAGCAAATTTAGTTTCCATGTACATGTATATGATGATTTAGACATAAACATAAACAGCAATCAATGAGTTCCAATATCTCTTTTCGGAGACAGAAAGTCTCACTGTAATGTAAATTTAGAATCATGTTAAACTGGTAATGGGAGATTTGAGGGGGAAGGGGGACTTCGCTAGCTGCTCTAGTTTGACCCCATTTTAACCTAGCTAGCTCATCCAACTGATCCATTAGCGAAATGAAAAGGTGCCAATTTGCCATAGTGCTCTAGCCACCTCGAAAAACAGAGACCTTGCACATCTAATTCAATCCCTTGTTACCCAGTCAACCCAAATTACTCATGAGTGGAATAAAATGTTGCCAATGTGCATCCATACTAGAGCCTCCATGCAGACAGGGTCTTGATACCACAGACGCGCCGTCACTGAATCTCGTGAAAGATTCAGAGGACCTGTAAATTTGAAGATGAAATATTACATATCCTTCCAATTTCCTGGGACGAATCGGCACTATTTTTGCTAGAACCGTGTCGGTGTCGGATCGAGGTTTATTTTTGAAGATGACTTGTCGATTGAAAATTTTCTTGCTCAGAGGCTTCGATGAAAAGAGTTTGCATCATTCTTGCTTAGAAAAGAAGTTATACAACAAATTTATTTTTCCACTTTTTGTTCTTACTCGGCCCGATTGTTCCCTTTCATCCTATCTTATAATAACAGCATTTGTCAAAATGAAATAGTCTTAAACTTGTCAATAAATAGTGGAAAACAGCACAGAGTATATATACTTTGTTTCAACTGTGGAATATATTTTTCATCTATCGCTTATTCTAAATCCTTACCCTAAAAATATTGTGTTGTTTTTTTTGTCTTTTCAATTGTCATAAAGCTATATGATGAATCCTGGTAGTTTGAAAGGGAGACCAGCTACCCACTGTAAGAAGATATGGGTGTGCCGACTTTTGCCCTGGGAATAATTGATCCAGGCTTATTTTGTCAAAAATATAGCGATAGTGATGCCATTGGTTTTAGGTTAGGAGTAGGGTTAGGGTTAGGTTTAGTTTTAGCTCTAGGACTGTAGTAGAGAATTCAGTTTGAACTAGGGTATCGACTCTGGAACAATTGTCAACCAAGCGTGTTGTGCAACCAACAAACAATGCAGGATTCCTACATTTTGATGTCTCTCTGTAATTCCGAACATCTGCATGTTTAATCATGAATAATACCAGTTTATTCTGTGACATTTGAAACCTGAGAGAATAATAATTGATCGGAGGCTTTCTCTTAAGCTCCGGTGTCGTAACATTCGACACCAAGGATTTGGCAGTAATCTTTAAATGCCAAATATGAAATTAAGCCCAGCATGTAGGAATTGAAAGAGATTTTTTTACATGTTTGGGGAAACTAAAAAATTAGACTCTCTATATGAAAAAAATCATTGTGCACCCAGGAGAAAGGTGATGCATGACCTGAGAAGTAACTCTTCTCACAGTTTGCATATTAAAGTTATGAAATACTTGTGACGGAAGCCTTCATAATTCTCTTTAGAATTTAATTGTTTCTTCTGTTTTTCTCCATTTCATTGCTAAGAAAATCCTTCAAACATTTACAAACGGATCTGGGGGTATGTGACCAAACTCCTATGAAAAGTTCTGCATTTACCACATTTTTTCTAAAACACAATATGGTTCCTCCCACCCATAGAATTAATTGAAATTCAGATCTTTACATGGAACACAACAACTCTTTTGGCAATCAGCTACCTATACAACTGTATGTGTTTCTGGTGGGGCGTGTATTGATTGATTGAACTGTAAGAATATCTGTTGCGGTTTGGAAAAACTCCACCTACATGTAACTAACTCTTAATGAGCTTGTCAGGGTGTCATCATTCATTTTTGGGGGAGTGAGCTTTCATTTATGTCTTCCATGATGAATTCATGCCCTGGCATATGACTGTACAAATTAGCTTGTTCCATTATTTTCATTATTGTTGTTAATATACATGTGAGTCAGAAAATGAATTTGTCAAATGATCAGTAATTGAGGTGGGGTTGGATGTGTGAAAGGGAGGGTGCTGGTGAAAGATTTACTGCTCATATGCTATTGTCATGTCAAATTTAATTCTTCTGGTTGTGAATGAGAGAAAGAGGGGAGTGGATTGAGGTAGAGAAACTGTAAAATGGGTGGGAAAGAAAAGTACATCTTGATAGGTATATTTAAAAGTCAGAGAGAGAAAGAGAGGGGGAAAAGAATGAGGATATAATAATTGAGGGGTGGTCCTCGAGGGGCTTGGGTGATTAAATTTCCGTTAGATTTTAATCTCAAACTGTCTGTTTACAGCCAGAAGAGCATCAACCTTTTGTATGGAGGGAGAGAGAGAGAGAAAGGGAGTGAAGGAGAGATTGGGGAAAAGAGAGAGGGAGGGAGTTAAAGAGGGAGGGAGAGAGAGAGAGGGCAGAGAAGGAGGGATTAGGAGAAAAAGAGGGAGGGAAGGAGGAAGGGGTAGAGAGAGGGGAGAGAAGGAGGGAGGGGAGAGAGGGGAGGAAGGGAGGGAGAGAGAGAATGAGGAATGGGGAGAGGGAGGGGAGAGAAGTAGTGAGGGGGATAGTGTGAAGGAGAGAGAGAGAGGAAGGGAGAGAGGGGAAAGAGATAGAGGTAGAGATGCTTATGAATATGTAATTCCTTTGATGATCAAATCATTTTTATATTTGAAATATTAAAAACTATAAACCAGTTCAATGTAACTAGATTTCAGATGTATCTGATCCTAGGAAAGGGATGTATAGCTTCATGATAGCGGAAACCCATCCTTATCTTCCATCTTATCTCTTCCTCTCTCTTCCTCTCTCTTCCTGCTATTAATTTTTAACAGAACCTGCTCTCTCAAACCCTACATATCACTTGCATGCATACCACCTCTGGAGCCATAAGGGCATTAACTCTGTGTTAAAGTATATAAGTCAACACCCTTCTGTCTTCAAACAGACTATATGAACCCACAGCACATTGTATACCAGGAGAAAACTTTTTTTTTTTCATGACTTGTGTTTCAAGATTTGTTTTGAATGCTATTTCAGGTGCTATTTTACAGTTAAAAAGTAAAACAAATATGGAAGTTATTGAATGATGAAAATCTTTCTAATTTGTTTATGTTGTCTTTCTTGGGTTTCTTAATGTGTTTTGATATAGCATTTGGGTTTAAGATGCCTAAATCAGCTGAATTTTTTTTTATGAGAAGAATATTTCACTTAGAGTTTTTTCTTCTTGTTTATTTTAATGTCCTGAATACTTTCAATAGATGTTACATCATTTCCTAACAGAGTTACATGTACATACTTATGTAACATGTAGGTTTGATTACATGATATTTTAGTTTACTACATTTAAAGTTTACAATTTATCTTGTACACAAATAAAGGACTTTCACACTGTAATATAGCTCTTGGAAATATGACGATCTTCTCATACATTAATACTTTCTGACTAAAGTTTCCTATGTGCTGTTTATGTTAATTTTTCACTCTCCCTTTTCAATTTCTTGAAGATATGAAATGAGATTTGCAAAGTTTTATCAGTGTTCTTGCAATTAACAGTATTTGACATTCCCTTTGAAATGTACTTCTCTAATTTGATCTTTCTTACGGTTTGCAGGATAGGAAGAAAGGAAATAGTCTTGTATCAGATAACCAGTTGAGTCATATCTGTGTGAATTTCATATCAAGATTTAAATGTGAAGGGAGTAATGAGTTAGAGGAGATAGGGGTAGGATGGAAAGAGGGGGTGGGGTGGGGGAAAGAGGGTTTAGGGTTGAGAGAAACAGAGAGGGAGAGAGAGGGGTGAGTAAGGAGGAGGAGGGATGGATATAGACGGGAGGGTAGTGAAAAAGATAGAGGGTGTACTCCTAGGTTGGAGAGGGATGTGGGTAGGGGTGTGGGCAATAAGGGTAGGATGTAGAGATGGTTAGGGGTGAGAGGGGATGCAGAGGTTAAGAAAGAGGGGGTAGAGGGTGTACCCAATGTAGGGATGAAGGGGGTATATGTCTGGAGAGTAGGGTAATAATGAATTGAGGGGTAGGGTGGAATAAAAACATACAAATGGATGGAAGGTGTACAATAGTGGAGATATAGGGGGAGAGAGAGAGAGAGATAGAAAGAGAGAGAAAGAGAGAGGGAGAGAGAGGGGAAGAGAGAGAGAGGCAAAGAAACATTCGTGACTACACCTACCCGACACATCTCTTAAAGAAAAAAGTGCTGGGCTTCCTTTTTAAATACTTCTCCTATTTCCATACCTTTTCCTGTAGATAATTTTTACCAGGGTAATACACGATGGTATCTCCACGAATGATGTCGTAATGAGAAGATCAAATTAGTAAATTAGATCAGTAGGGGGTTAAACAGAGGTTGTGGTGTATATATTTATAGCATTAATCATCCCCTAGATTATAGATAATTGTACCAAATGCTCTTTTATTAATATTTTCATCTACTAAAGTATCAGAACACTTTTGCAACAACCATCTTTCTTGAGAGCTCCAGATTTTCAGTTCAAGTTGTGTTTTTTTTCAAACTCTCAATCATTCTGCTTTAATTGAAGAATTCGCTAGATGATACACTTGCAGTTAATACATGAGAACATATAGAAAGGACCATTTCTTGCTTGTGGAAGAGTCAAAATCAAAATCAATTGGTAAATCGATCCAGTTAGAAGAACCAGTGATAAATTACTGATACTTCATAATCGATATTGGCAACTGTCCACCAATTAAGTATATTCCCATCTCATTTGCATTGTAAGAGAGTAGTATTTTAGCATATTTTGTTTCGACCTAGAAGAAGACATATCCTTCCAAATTTCAAAAAGCTTCATATTCTCTTTAGAAAGATAGCAATCAATTCTAGTGATGAAGACATTTTGCTTCACAACGGTTCTTGATCCATAAAAGTTACATTCACTATTTAAAACTTGTGCTGATTTTCCCATGTGGAGTTTACTCCCAAACCTCATGTATGCATGAACTTTATTACTTGTATCATTACTCATTAACCTTTCTAGCTTTGTGAAGGAAGCTGGTAATCCCTGCCCCAGATTCCATGCACAAATAAGGCTCATTTACATTGCAAAAACTCAGTTTTAGAAGCCATCTATTTGGGTTTTTAACATGTAGATGAATGGCAACTATGTACAACAAAGGTCATATGTGTATTAACCGAGCTCTGTGCTATGAGCTTCAGAAATGTGAATCGAATTATAGTTATGTCATCATAACAAAATTAAAATTAAACACTACTTGAGAATCTTGTATTATACTTTTGGTGTTTGCTCGCCATTAAAATAAGTCCCACATGTGCACGTGTGATAGAATGGATGTGAGGAGACTCATGTGAGCCAAAACCAAGAGCGAGCATTTATATCGCAAAAACAAAAACAGCAAAGCTGCAGCCGGACCTTTTAAAAAACCACACTTCAGATATGGGTTTTTGATGCGTTAAAGGGTAGTTGCCTAGCAACATCTGACAAAACTCTGGATTGCAAGAAAATCCCCGGGCTTTAGATTCCAGTGTGAATGACCACATAGAGACATGGGAACATGAGATGAGGAAAACATTCTTGCTCTTCAATATCTAGACGCTAGCGAGGAAATGAGTTAGGGTCTACCAGAGATCTGTTTTGCCCAAACGATTGACGGAGGAGGAAGCGTACAAAGCTTGTTTTCAAGAAAAAGTGATGAAAAGCAAGAAAATGGCTGGGTTAGGATGATGGAGGGGAGAGGGTATGAAGTTACAACTTGTAGTTTGTCTGCAAGTTAATCATGTTTTTGAGATTTTTCTTACTGAATCATTCACATGGAGCCACATTATTACCTATAGTTAACAACCAAATTATGCACATCTTTCTCAAGCTTTGTTTTTTTTAAGTATTTGAAAAATGTATTTGTACAGATTTAGGCTTCTTGAGAATGTGACATATGAAAGCTTACAGTTTAAAGTAAAAGTATTTGACAAAGGCCCTACTTTAACCAGTCCACCTTTTATTCTTGAATTACTAAAAAACATAAAAACATAAAAATTACAAGGGGTATGAATAATTCAGTTGTACTGTATATAGCACCTTTATAGCAGCCATGGGCATGGTTATATCTTGAAAGATAAGGACTACAAAAAGGGGTATTTCACCAAACTATTAATTACTTCTTAGCTAGTGTTACCGCCCCTCCCATTAAATCTTTGCCTGATATATTGATAAATGGGGAGGGGGAGGGGCAGCTGTCAAATGGAGCAGCCACAACAATAGCAATGCTATAAATTATATACAGATTTAGTGAAGAACCTCAGCTTCTGAATTGTTGTCATTTTCATTGAATTTTTGAAATAGTTTGGCTCTTTGAAATCAATCTTCATGAAACTGATTCAAACCTGATGTATGCAACAGTGCAAGTATCTTCATCAGCGAAAAAATCATGCTTCAGCGATTAAAATCATCTCAACCCTATACAGTAGCTGCCCCAACCCCTAATCTCCCCCGACCCCAAACCTCCGCCTTACCCCCTACCCCGAACCTCTGTATGCAACGATTCTACCTGTATCGTCTCAAATGAAAAGGACAGATACACCTGTAACTGTAAAGGAAGAGTCCAAGAAAATGATGTTGCAGAGTGATGTGGACCAGTTTACTTTGGCACATGGGAGTGATAGATTCTGTCAAACGCAATCTGCTAGAGCTAGAAAAGACTGAAGGATGAAGTATGAATAGATGGGCTCTGGCGTATGTTTGATAACAAGACGATCTGCACAGTCATTGCTGGACTGACAGTGGGTCGAAATTGCAGATTCATATATCATTTGGTTTCATATCTACAATTTTCCAGGACCATATGTGTTTCCGAGGAGGGACGAGGCACATGAATCTTCTTGGTGTTTCTAAGATCTGTGTGTATTCATCCTTACCTACCCTTGCAATGTGTACAAAAGACCGGTTTAATATAAACATATTTTCATTTTATGCATACTTTTTAAACAAAGATTTTTCTTGACAAGATGAAAGGTTGTTCATGACAACCTGAAAGCTCTCCAAGGCTTGCCCGACATAGCAACAAGTAATATATATGCAGACTAGATTCTGAGTATTGCAGTTCATTCATTAATGACAGGTTAATGGAGTAACTCGTCATTAGGTCCCAAGGAAAGAAACGTCCATAAATTTGAATATGTTTGCAAACTGGTCTATTAATTGTGCTTAAAAAACAATTCACCCAATGGGAAATTTATACATTTTGATATTATATTTTTTACCCCGAGTGTGATAAAACAGAATCAACAAACATATACTATTATCTTTAAAAAAATATATATTTGTGCAATTATTTTACTTATAAATTGATAGCTTTGCTAGACATACAATGTAGATCATTTTTATGTTATTGTTTCAATCTTTTAGTACGACTGTAAGTATTTATGTCTATCTTGCAAATTATATTTGTTAATGAATTGAATAGAATCCATATTGATTATATAAAACTTTTTCAACTTGATTATTTTTCTTCAAATATATTCTAGATGAAGGAGACCTTTATTTCTCAGGAGCAGTGAAATCAGACGAGGGACAATACTTCTGCGTCGCCAGCAACGATTTTATTCCTCAACAAGTGACATCACGTTCAGCAACCTTTACAGTAGCAGGTACGTCCATCATTTGGGGCCCATTGAACAAAAGAGTTGCGATAGCTTTTATGATTTTCCAATCCTGAATTGTTTGTTATAATCCAATCCAAAATTCAGTTGACAGACAACTTTGTTAAAATAAAAGAAGAACCCTAATAGTTGGTCCTATTTATAGCATGGAGATGATTTCTTCTTAATATATCTTTTTGTTTGTACTTAACTTATTCATCTTCTTTTTGTTCATTATTGTTAGTAGAATTTATTGTTGTTATCTCTCTATCTCTCTCTCTCTCTCTCTCTCTCTCTGTTTGTTATGGAAAAGAATGGGAAAAAAAGACATCAAAACACATTTTAGGCTAATGATTTGGAAGAAAAGATAGATGAAAAGTACATTCAGAGTTGAATATACATGTAGTCAAAAAAATAATTTTCTGTGCTGTTTTTCGCCCCACTCTTAATTTTTCGACTAGTTTTTGTCTGTTTTATTTTGACTGGAGCATGCATGTAGGTGAAGAAGGGAAGGCAAGGGAAAGTGAAGGGGGAAGAAAGTCTGAAAAATATGAGGGGAAATGGTGCTGCATCTTCATTAAGCATGTGGAAAGAGGGAGACAGGCGAAAACCAACGAAAAGAAGTTCTACCTGTGAAAAAAATTATTGTTGGCATTGAGACAACCGCAAAAGATTAGGCTTATTTCCATCAAAGCTTGATTGATCCTTCCACATACTCCCAATCAGTGAAGACCTTTCACATTAGCCCAAACCTTCAGGAAAATTCTTCATTCAGAAATCACCATCTCTCCATATCAATAGCTTCTTATAAGTTTCATGTTATTTTCTATTATGGAATTTGTGTTTAATATTTAATCCCTTTTTGATAGTTATATATGTAAAAACAAACGAAGACAAAATTTAAACAGTATATTATTCAACTTAAAACACAGAGATATGTCCAACATATTTTCTGTGTAACTGCAACAGGTTTTCAATAGTGTATTCAGGAATTTTGCATGGACAAGAGTTTTTGAAATTCTATATATTTATTGAGAGCTGAGATGACTAAACGACTATCTTGTCTTTTAATACCATTTTAAGTGTAACTTTGCTTTAATATAAAATCTAGCTAATGTAAAATAAAATAATTTCATACATGTATGGTTTATGAATATTCTAGAAAATGAGAACAAAGTCTTTGATTCAAAGTGTCTGATTTACCTAGTTGTGTAAAACCACCATTGAATACTATTTTTAGATGGGCTGTCTATGTGGGAAAGGAATTATAAAATTTTAGGGCGATTGTAGATTGTTTTGACATTTATGTCCAATACCAAATTTGAAGGACTTCCCTCTTAGACTTGGGTGTATAATTGACCCTTGGCTTTAAAAACAAATAGTAAAATTGTGAAAAATAATGACACATCAAATTCAAATAGTGCAATTTGTAGGCTTGCTTGGCTAGTTTCATGCCAATTATTCTACATGTACATGTAAAACAAGATTCAAACATGATAAGATTATAAAGGCATTCTCCAGTTATTCAAACATTGAATGTGTTTTAAATATGTCAAGTTAACTAACATTTCACAGTACTCTTATGCACAATTAAAACACTCAATTAAAAACTTGATACATTATAAACTTGAACGTGTACATGTACCTTTGAAAATACCTTTTGTTTTATTCGCGACAATCATTCAACATTTTTTTGTTTGGCTCAATAATTTTGATTCAGAGCCCTACAAAATACATGTATGCCAGATGCATGAGTAGAAAGGGGAAAAATTCCTGTATATTCATGTATACACTACATGTACATCCATTTTTTCTGTCTGTATTGTGTTTGATACCATGAATTTTGATAAGGAAAATTACATTTAAATTATGTAAATTGGCAACACGATGAGAGACTCAATTTCATTATTTTTCAATAAAAATTTGCAAATTATTTTAATTGCTCGCCCATGTTTATTGTTTTCAGAAACATTTACTTTTATTTAAACAATGTAGTTATAAAAGAAAAAAATATTGTTGTTGCCAATTTGAAGAGCAATATGTGATCAATTCAACCCTAAAAATGAATGCTGCACTGAAAGGGTTAACTGAAGATTCGAGCAAACATCCATGTGTTCTCTCTATCACCAATTAAAAGCAGACTTCCTGTTTTTGTCTTCCTCACGTCTTACTTTCTCGCTCCTTTTTTGACAAGACTGATCCGAAACCGGATGTCTCGATAACGATACAGGAAACAATAGTGTTCTATATTGGTTATTTTTGTTTTTTATAACATGACAATAAGATGGTAATAACATGTATAGCGTGGGAGGAGGCAGGGGAGGGGGATAAAATTGGGGGCACAGGACAAAGCATATTTACGAAGAAAATAAAAACTTCTTGTAAATTTTATTTCGCTGATTTTAATGGGAAATCAATTCTTTAATCAGAAAGGGAGAACAGCATTTTCATTTTGTTATGAAGGTTTTGAAAACTGATGAAAAAGAATACTCTTTTTCCTGACCATGTATATTTCTATAAATTGTTTCTAAACACCCCGGTGTAATAAACTTTTGTTATTTTGAGTCTGACAGTCAATTTAATCTCTTATATCAATTCATCTTCAGGAAATTGAATTTCCACCTCATAAAAAAATGGGTTCAAATTGTACATGTATATTGCAAAACTTTTGTTGCTTTTATGAACATTTTAGTATTCTTTTTATAGCATTCACAGTCGAGAATAGTTTGTACATTTTTGTAAATCCAAAAAATTTTCTTTATAAAATCATCTTCATCTCTTCTTTTTCTGATATTTTCTGAATAATAGTTGGAACGAGCATTGTAATGCCTCCTAATGGCACAGAGGTGGTTCTGGGTAACGAGCTGAGTTTGATCTGCGAGGCCGAGGGTGACCCCAAGCCTACCGTCACATGGTACAAAGATGGCCGACTTCTGACGCCGGATGAACGCACTACCATTGGGTAATTACGCTGCTTGTATTTTCATGTGTATTGATTAAGTTAATGAATAAATGTAACTCTCTTCATCTCTCTCTCTTTCTCTCTCCCTCTCTCTCTTTCTCTCTCTTTCTCTCTTTCTCTCTTTCTCTTTTTCTCCCCTTTTCTCCCCTTTTTCTTTCCTTCTCTTTGTCTCTCTTTCTCCCCTTCTCTCTTTCTCTCTTTCTCCCTTCTCTCTTTCTCCCCTTCTCTCTTTCTCTCCTTCTCTCTTTCTCTCCTTCTCTCTTTCTCTCCTTCTCTCTTTCTCTACTTCTCTCTTTCTCTCCTTCTCTCTTTCTCTACTTCTCTCTCTTTCTCTCTCTCTCTCTCTCTCTCTCTCTCTCTCTCTCTCTCTCCCCTCTCTACACTGTCTGTCTCCACTCTTTCACCTTCAGATCTTGCTCATAATGCTCCTAATATAGCAGCATTAAGTAAAATTTTATCCCACCATCAAGTAATCTGACACAAACTCTCATTGATTCCACGCAACTCCTTGACCGATAACAATAATAAAACATTAAAAAGGCGGAGATAGTCCGCTCCTAAGCGAGGTGTCGTCATCAGTCCCAGGTGGTTGGTCCTGCTTAGTCACATGACCCTGTTGTCCAAACTTGTGTTCATCAATTACCCCAGAGCTTCCGGACCAGACACTTTTTACTCCTTTAACGGCAGGATATCGGCAGGATATCGGCAGCACCCCCAAGACAATAAACACTTGTAAACCAGATTGTTTGGGTGTAATTCTCAAATCGAGAGAGAAAGTGATGCGAAACAGATTAATTCACTCTCATAAACCTAGATTTGTTATGACTTTGCTAACAAAAATGTCCATTTTTCAAAGGTAAACAGATGGTACCCATATTTTTTGGTTTTTGATAAAGAGGGAGAGGGCCGGGTCTGATGGTATAGAGTTGAGGTATGGGACATGTACATGTACATGTATTTCATTTTTCTTTCTCTTCTGAATCATGTGACCAAAATAGTGCAAGGATAACATATAATATTTCAATATTTCTACTCCAGATAGCTGACAGACATTTGTGTTCAGTATAGAATTTTAAAAGGAGATTTATCGTCCCATGTGTTGTGTTACCGTTACATATTGAAAATACATGTAACAAAGATTATATTTTCTAAGCCTATTTATGAGAGTAATTACAGTAGCAAAAATGGAAATCAGAGTAGAATTTTCAACTGTTTTTGCAAACTACTGTAAGATTATCTCAATGCAAAGGCATACCAATGTACACTTAGTTGCTTGAAAAAGGGGACAAAGTCACATATACTTTTTTTCGATATTTTACAAATTAATTATTTGGATTCATGCCTCTAATCAAGTAAATTTTATAGTTTCTTCAAATTTGTATCTTTTCAAACATGCTCTAACTTTCAGTTAAATACATACTACACCAGCATATTTGAATTCTAAGCAAATAATAGTAATACACCAAACTTACAAAAAACTGTATACAGTTCACAAATCCACAAGCCTTGCTTTCAACCAAGGTCACCTCATCTTTCTATTGTAACACCATATTTTGTTAAATTGTTATATTCATGTCATATTTGTAATGTGCGTTATGAAAGAAAGATGAATAAAACTTGAACTTGAACAAATATGTCCCTATGCGCTGTATTGGAGAGAAGAAAAGAAAGAGAAAAATAGAGATGATGAAGATATGCTCTGCATACTCCCTTAAGCCATCAATTAACTTTGGAAATTGTTTCTAAAAGTGAAACTTTCTGGAACATTTTTTAAAGCTTGTTAACAGTATCACACTTTGTTATATTTACATACATGTCTTTAATTTCTGATATTTATGAAGATACATATCTTCTGGCAATTTATCCCAAAGTTATCTTCATCTGTTTGCAATTTTACCTGTTTTGCAAGTTCTCAGTACTGTCAGACTGTCTGCAAATTCTCATGTGAATTTCACGTTACTATGATTCTATTTGACAGACTTCCAAAGATCGACTTAGTTCTTGGTTTGCAATAGGTATCAGTTTTGTTTAGTCTGCTTTTGTGACAGGTTAATCCTTTTGAGATGTTAGGTACTAGCTGTCATCATCATTTATTAAAGAAAGCGTTTTCCCCCCTTACGAGGGGTTACTGACTTTTACGCCATGATGACACTCCCTCCCTCCACTTCTTCTTGTCTCGAGCATCCTCCTCATTTAGATCAACCTTACTGCTTTCTTTCTTTACCATACATGTATCTTTCCATGAAATCTTTGATATTCCTTTCCCTCTTCTGCCATCCACTTCCTGTTAATTTATGAATTTTGCAGGTGTATTTTTACCATTTTTGATGGGTGGGGGGGGGGGGGGGGGCTCAAGAAGACTTTGTCAACTTGTTGACTTTTCAGCTTCTAAGTATTTTGAAGTTACCCTTGTCTTGTGTGGGAACAAAAGTATATTTAGAGAGGAAAACTTAATTAATATGAAATACGTAATAACTGAGTTAATCTTTAACAAGAAATATGAATTGTATAATTAAGGTAATGGCATTTTGTTAATGCATTTAAAAATAAACAATGTAACTGATTAGAAAAGTAAAGAAAAATAACAGGTATTTTCTTCTATATAGTGTTTTATAGACACTGTGTGTTCCATGTATTGCATTTCTTTTTTTTTAAACATAGTTGTTATCTCAAATATACCACCTGTTAAAAAGTTTAATGTATTGAATCTGAAATTCCCTTCTTTTTTCTATACAACTTGCACACAGGTCCAATGGGTTACTTCACATCCGAAACATTGTTGCTATCGATGAAGGAACCTACCAGTGTGAAGCAGGCAACCAATACAACATAGACACAGCATCAGCATTTGTAAATGTCCTCAGTAAGTATTGAAATCTCTATCTTTGTTCTCAATTCACTTTGCCGATTGTTTAAATTTGTGATTTATAAAAAAATCTGCTATTTAAAATGATTTCTGAAAGACAATTTCTAGAGACATATTATAAACAGTGTATGCTATACTAAACAATGTAAATCACTCTAATGTGGTTTAGTTTGGATATGGAGATATTAATAATGATAATAATAATGATAATACTCAGTTTTTATATAGCCCTTATTACAGTCACTAAGCGCTTCCAAACTTGGAGATTATTACCCCAGCTTTAATAGCTGTGCTGCCATTAGGGCGCTCTAGCATTTCAAAGAATTAATTCCTACCAGGAACCCATTTCTAAACTATAGGTTGTAGCTCTCAAAGTGGAGTTTTAATTAAGACGTGTCATCACGCCTTTATCATTTAGAGACCACTTGCAATCAGTTACTAGCACACTTTGCCCCTTAATGCACTTTTTGATGGTCAACATTTATCTTACCACTTTCATGAACGCATTGAAAATTCCGAAACTATAATTATATTTAATTCATTTCAAAAGGTCAATAAACAGATAACTTTGTGATATGAAGACCAGAGTCAGCACCTTGCTGTTACAGTACATGTACATGTACATGTAGGAAAACCTGCTTTAGCAACCACCTGTCTATAAAGACCACATTTTTTGTTTCCCATGAAAGAGGCTTCTCATGAAACATTGTGCCAGAGGAACTTGTACATAAAGACCACCTGCCTATAAAGACCACTTTTATTGTCTTCATCGAGAAGTCCTTATACACAGGTTTCACTGTATATGGCAAGAAATTATGAAAAGGGATCCAAATATAGGTTTCCACTTCTTCAAGGGGTCTGTTGAAGTGGAACGGTGCCAAATATTGCCGTTCCTATATCCTATAGGCATGGTTGCGGAGAGAAATGATGACTCTGCGCTAATAGCATAATCTGGCTTACAAATTAGCCTAATTTGTGTTAATCACTCAGGTTTTGTGGAGATCAGGTTAGCGAAATCCAGTTTGAGTGGCTATTTGAAGATTGGTATCATATTTCAGGAGAGATTAGTCATCAGCTGCTGGGTGGTGTCATCCAGAAGAAAGGGTACCACTCACCCTCAATCTCTGCTTTGAGTATTAGCTTAAATCAAAGATTAGGGCATGGCATATCACATACTCTAAAAATAGACATTCTTTTGACGAAGAATGCTTTAAAGGTGTAAATGACATATGCAGTGGACATAAAACCCCTTTCTACCAGATATGTACATATATTTGCTTACAAAGTAAGGCTACATGTAGTGGCATTCTATTTCACTTCCCTGATTTTGCCAATTACTGGATAAGTTGTCAATGATGCAGTGCATTTTGTAAAGACTTCTCACTACCTGACCATGTTTTAGCTAGACCATATTAGAAAGCCTTTCTGATCTGACGTTTTTTAGAATACATAAGTTGTCATTGCTGGGACCTGTTTCACAAAGCCCTTTTTCAATGACAAATTACAAAAAACAGTGACAAGTCTGCTAATAACCAATCAGAAGCAAGGATTTCACTAGCTAATAACAAAAACTGTCATTTGTCACTGATGACAAGTTTTGTGAAATGGGGGCCCTGTTAGGTCACAAAAATTGCTCCAAGCCCATGGAATGTCCCAAAGATTAATACACCAATCACATCTTCTCCCAACACAGTTCCACCTCAGATCACATCTAGCCCTGGTGAGGTCACCGTAGGTCAAGGGTCACAGACCACCATGACCTGCACGGTCATCGGCGACCCAGTCCCAACGGTCACATGGTTCAAAGACGACGTCCTCCTCCAGGTCGACCCCTCCGGCCCGTCCTACGTCCAGACCAACGCCGGACTGGTGATCACTGGAGCGCACCCTATGCATGCTGGGAGTTATCGTTGCAGGGCGGAGAGCAGCGTTGGAATGGCCGAGGCTACTGGGACACTGGTTGTATGGAGTGAGTTGATAACTTTTCCTTTGCAAGGGGCATTTATTTTTAACTAAATGGGTCAATCATGTGTATACTGCATCAAATGTAAAGTGCATGCCTCCTAGTTGACAACCATGGTTATGAAATACAGTTTACTCAGACAAGTTTTCTATTGTGCTTTTTTTCATTAATAATCCTACCCAGGGAGGTGGGAGGACTGAAATCATTCCATGAAATCTAACTTTACAATTCATGAACCAATTAAAATTTCTCAAGAAGGACGAAAAAGCTTCAAATATTTTAACACTTTTCAATCGTAGTGCCTTTAAAAAAATTAATTTCATCTTTATTCCAATACTATTCCATAATATCTTACATGTACTTCACAATTCATGATCCAGCTTTGAATTTCAATAAGATAGACAAACTTTCCTTTATCAAAAAAAATTATATTCAACATAATATTTTTAGCAGTTCAAACTGCCTCCTATAGCCGTGAGAGGGTTAGTATGGTGGTGTATATCGGCTATATCATAAAACCCTCTTTTTTCTTTCCCCTTGCTTCTCAGCTGTTCCCGAGTTTGTTGTGGAACCAGAAAACCAGACTGCTCATGAGAACATGGTTGTAACCTTCCAATGCAACGCCACGGGCACGCCGACTCCAGCTCTCTCCTGGTCGTTCAATGATGGCGCTCTACCCTCCTGGGCAAGCGTCGACGAAGAGGGAAGAAGACTGAACATCGCAGACACTCTGCCCGAGAGTGCGGGGAGGTACACCTGCGAGGCGACCAACGCTCAAGGAACAGCGACTGTAGATGTGTACCTGGATGTGTTTGGTAATTCAGATTAAAGTATTTAAAGCCCCACTGTCCTACTTGTAGCTACTTGCTCCCTCTATATAGAAAACAATATCCAATCGGTGACCATTGGTCCCCCATGATCCTCTATTTCTTATGTTAATTGAGAGCTGAGTTGATGAGATAGCCACCTGTCAGTGACTTCCCTGGGTGGTCTAATCCCTCCTGGCCAAACTAGTACAGACGGGCTTTAATGAATCTAGTAATAGTTTGGGAGCCTGTCCCGTAAAAGTCACCCCATTGCATTATTGTATTTCATCAAAATTTAAACTACTTTACTGTACTTAGTCATAATTTGCTTTCATTTCTCTCTAATTGATGCTAATAAGTGCCATGATTAATCTTGTTCTTATTTTAATATTTCTTTTATAGTTCATGAATAAATAGTTATCTGTAATTTTGTTGTTTAATCATTATAAAGTGCATTGATATTTTAACCAAAAATGAAATGTGCTATAGAAGCCTAGGAGTAGGTTATTATCATTATAATATCCATAATATTTGACCCCTCAAAGTTAATTAGACCATCCAACTAATTGACAAACATGTTGTCAGTCTAACCCTAGCTGTCAAAACATAGCCCCAAAATAGACCCCAAAGTCAGGTCAATTTTACCCCATCTAGCCCATGTACCAAACTTTGTCATTAAGAATTTGAATGACCGGAAATTTTTGTCATTTTTTTGTTGTTTTGTAATGTCCAGTCATACTACTTCCGACTGACACAAGTTTGGTGCATGGACTAAATGCGGTCAAATTGATCGACCCAAGTTTGGGGGCTCTGGGGGCTAAACTGGACAGCTACGATCAGACTGACATCCTTTTGTCAATGAATTAGATGGTCTAATTAACTTTAAGGGGTCAAATCTTACAATTCTAAACTGAAAAGATTGTATTTTTCGCAAAGAAAAATTTACAGTACACATTCTGTTATCAGTCCAAGCTTTGATGAATTCTCTGTTTTGAAGAAATCTTTTAATGTTTGCTGATATACATATCATTCAGCCTCTTACAGAATTAGGTGTAAGCACAGATATACTGACGTTTGCTCCTGGTCAATATCTAACAGTAGCAGAATTCCTAAACTTGGACCCAACACTATTCCTGATCTTAAAGCCAATCCTAACCCTAATTCTAACTCCACCCCTAAAGCTAACTTTAAAACCCAATCGCTATCCATCGCTATAACGCTATTGATTGGGGTGGTTGAGGAAAAATAAAAAATCCCCCTTTTTTTTTATAGTTCTCACTATTACCCCTGAGCATTAGTGATGTTTTGAACAGTAGTGTTATCCTGTGACTTATTCTTTCTTGCAGTTGAGCCGACCGTGACACCGCTCCCCAACATGACCCTCCAGGCCGGTCAGCAGCTGACCGTTGCCTGCCAGGCCAGTGGTCATCCAGACCCTTCCTACACCTGGCTGAGCGATCAAAACACCCTGCGGTCCAGGGGTAGGGTGGCGGTGACCAATACAGGGGTTCTGACCATCGCAGAACTTAGCAAAAGTGACCAAGGTAAGTGACAACTCTTTTCTTTCTTTTTTCAAGAATCATCTGTTCACATTCGATAATTATTAATGATAATAGCAATATTTCTAATATGCTCATATCCATTTCTGGGAACTTCTCAAGGCACCTAACAATACAAATGTTATCCTTGGTTTAAAAAAAATTGTTATCCTTGGAATGCTCCCCAGGGAGTGGAGATTGTGCACACAGTGTGTGCGGGCAAGCACTGAATCCAATGACCGGGGTAATAGTATATTTGTAAAGCGCTTAGAGACATTTGTATTAAGCGCTATATAAAAATTAAATATTATTATTATTATTATTATTATTATTTTAAAGGATTGATATTAAAGTACAGATCAAAAATCATTTAAAATATATAATATATGTTTAAGTAAAGTGTTGAATTATGCCATGTCTTTACCTTGTAGTCAGTTGATATCAAGCATGGTTTCAAACTTGAACTTAACTCTACAAAAATATTCAGAAGAAATGTCAGTGAGTTTGATTTCTTTATGAAGTGTTTCCGCCGTCAGAAACACTTCTTTATCAATTATTAACAGAAGGCATGTCTGATATAATTGATGTTTGCAATGTTATAAAGTAGCAGATTTTGTAACGCAAATTTGTGATAATAATCAAAGCCTTGGTATGCTCACTCCTTATTGATGTGTTTAAAGACGATCGGGTAATCTAATGCAAACTAATTTACAACACACCCTACCCCCAGTGTAGTCCCACTGTATCAGTTTTCATGTCGGGGTTGGTTGCGATACACATCTTCGACATTTCGACGCCTGCGAATGCAGAGGAAATGTTTGAGTTCTGATGCTAGATCATTTGACAGGAAGGCATGTAAATGAGTGTTCATGGCAACGTGATAAAAATGATATATTAGAATGTCTTACTTTGCCGAGGAAGGATCGAGCAGGGATCACTTTGGTTTCAAGTGTCATGTCTCAAAGGAGCTGGAAAGAGGGAGGTGTTCCTTATTTGATGTTATATTTTATTTGATGTTGTAACCCTTATTTAGAGAGACTGAGGTTCCTTATTTCAGTACTTAGAAATTTATAATATTTGATATGTTTTTCTTGGTGTAGTTAAAATATATGGATGAGAGGGAAAGAAAAACAAGAGATATATAGAGAGAAATTAATAGAGAGAAGTAAGATAAAAGATAAAATATTGGATCCTTTCATGAATGTTATAATGCCTAGATACACTGATAAAATGTATATACCGGTATATATAGAAGGAGAGGGTGAGAATGACATAATCAAGAAAGGGAGAGAGAGCGAGAGAGATAGAAAGAGTGAGTGAGAGAGAGAGAGAGAGATAGAAAGAGTGAGTGAGAGAGAGAGAGAGAGAGAGGGAGAGAGAGAGAGAGAGAGAGCACAATTCTGAAATGTAGGAATAAGAGTTAAATATAAATATGGAAAAAGAGACAGATATAACCACCATGTACATAAATGAGTGAGGAAAAAGAACAAGAGAAAAGAAGAGACTGAAAAGAGACAGGGAAACAGACAGATAATTGAGAATAAAGAGGGAGGAAAGGGTAAAAATACTTCAGAAATATTTCATGTACTGTACATTGCTTAGAAAGAACAACAGGTGAAAAGGGTAAATATTCATCAAAACCACAAAAATATACAACACAATTACCGAGACACCTCGTGCAAATTGGTTAAGAAGGAAAGTACTCAGGGACACATAACGCAAAAGTTTTGGCACGAGACTGAGTTGAAACCAAGTTCATTGAATTACTCATTCATGTAAACTTCCTATAAACTCATGTCTTACTAAATGTTGCAAGATCTAATCAGAGATAAACAGGTTCAAACTTCCTCAACGTACAGCTATTCTTCAAATATTTCATTCCTAATTTCCCCGGTGCTTTGAAAACATGTTAATCACGGTAGGATTATTTTTAGGCCTTTTTTTTTTTTTTTAAAGAAAGAATTTGACATGAAGTTGATTGATTTCTTTGCTTCAAGTGTCGGAAGGATATTTCATTAAAGAGCTAGCATGTTGTGGATGAAATATATTTCTAATTAGTGGCATGTTACGTAGAATTAAATCTTTCCTTTGGGGATTGGGGAATGCTCCAGTGACAGAGCAAAAAAGAGCAAGAAAACAAACAAAATCAAAATTTATTCTAACTTGTATGGATAACTTTAAGGAAAGAGTGTAAGAGTTGTTTGATTCAGATTTAGGAGAGAAGTGAAGATAATTCTAATGTACCCAGCAGTGATTCAACATTTGCTTTTATATATGACATTTGCTCTAGGCTAGGGTGCTAGGTCAGGTTAAGGTATAGCGTTGGGTTCAAGGTTATATTAAAACATTTGACCAAGGTAGGTAATAGACCATGGAGCAGTTGTCCCTGGTGCATGTATCTTACCAGGAACCAAAGTTATCATCCCTTAATCGTCCATTGTCTTGAGAACAGTTCCTCTAGCCAAAGACAAAATCAGCAGCATCAACGTATTTCTGCGGGGAGCGTAACGCTAGATTTCCCATGGTGGCTATAACAGCTAAGAATAGGCTCTGAGTTTGGCAGCTACTATCAGATCTGACTGCTAGGTCAGTAACTTTGTGAGTTCAGTGGTTGTTTTTTATTTGGAAGTCAGTGACTCTTTGACTGCAGTGGGATTTCGTATTTTTACACAAATTTGGTTATTCATGTATTTAGGTAGATAACTTTGTGGAATGCAAAATGCATAATTCGTTGCCCGGCTGGCAGAAGGGCGTTAGCGCGTAAGTGACTCGAAAACTACTTTTCGAATTATTCACATTTAAAGATTTGTTTTATATTTAAACTGCTTTCCCTCCCGAAAATTGGTTTAAAACTTAAAAGAATAATAGAAATGTTATAGTAGAACATGGCCACAAGTTTTTTTAGGAAATAAGTCAGTTTTATAAAAGTTTGAGGCGATTTAGTGCTAACGCCCTTTTGCTTAGCATCTCATTTCTGACCTGAAATTTGAGCTAACGCCCTTCTGCCACCCAGGCGACGAATTGTTGAAAATCACAATTTTATCACACAGAGAATCCCATTACTACGAAATGGAGCTAGTATGAGTACATGTACCGGTACTATCTCAATTAGGCTTAATTTTATCTTGACTTTCATTGAGATATGTCAAAACAGAATTTTCTTTTAACAAACATCACTATTATGCCTTTTGCATTCTAGATGCATTTTTTCGTGCCACTACAGTTTGCTTTTACCCTACCTTATGATTGATGCGATTGTTGTTATAGTTGGTTGCATTGTAAATGACATTTTTCAGCCTGTTGTATCTATTTGCACCTTCATATCTGGGTTGTGATTGCTTTATCAGGCAATTCAAATTTACTGCTGTGACTGATTGTTTGAAGAACTCAATTTGATTATATTTGCCATGATTGCATGGTTTATGATGGTTATTTTTTTTGTTGCTGTTAATTGATTTTTTAGAAGTTTGTGATTAATAAGTTCTAAAAATCAGTGAATTAACATCACTGATGTACATGTGTAGCATGTTGTTTATTGAAGCCAAGTAGACCATGAGTGCTGTGATTTGAACACATTTATTGCAACTGCTGTGATCAGATATTTATTGCAGTCATTTCAGCTGCTTTGATTGGTATTTAAAAAAAATGATTTAGGTACACCTCGTTTGATAGGTTGGGTATTGAAGTCAGTTATTTTGTATCTGCTGTGACTGATCAGATGATAATTAATCTTGACTGCTCTGATAAGTTGTTTATGAAAATTCAGATGAATACATATTACTTCTTTGATTTCAAATATTGTTGATAGTGGATGTTGTTGCCTTGTGAATTACAGGTGAACGCACCATTTAACCAAAATTGATTTTCAGGCATTTATAAATAGCCATTAAGTAAAGCAACATTTAATTCAACTGCAGCAAAGCTATTTCTTTAGATATTCTTCAAAATTAAAAAAGAGGCACGGATGATCAGAACCATCAACCAACTTTTCTTAGAAAATCTGCCAATTGTGTATGCAAATATCTTTATCTACAATGTAGATGAACTTTTATTCAACCCTACTTTCTTCTAATTTAATTTTACAAAATCAGAATTTCCTCTTTTTATATTCATGGGTTAATGTCGGTCATTCCATAGCTTACCTCCTGAGATTAAAAAAAAAATACTTTCTAGCTGTGAAACTGTGAAAAAAAATCATTAAAAGTTCAAACGGTAAACCCCTCAAGAAAATTCAGTCAGTCGTCAACGTGCCCAGAGCCATTAGGTGTAGTCCTTTACCAAGAAGTATATAACACTGATAAGAGTAGAACAGCTAGGACAAGGGAAAGACCTAGTCACGTCTTAATTGAGTTTCGCCGACCGACCGAGGGTAAATGATCCATGAAAAGCTAGCTGACTCTGAGGGTGTTCTTTCCGCCCGGGAGTTGGATTGTCGTATCGCCTCACACAAGAAGTAAGATGGGCATGGATTGCGGCTATTGCGAACAAACTTTGACTAAACCAACAAACATGGATTTGATAGTGCTGAGGTCGTGTTTCTGCGGTTTTGTGATTTTTTGATAACCTGAGCGTGCTCCCGGTGACTCAAGAGGTGTTGGGTTGTAGGTGAGTTACGTCAGTCGGCCCTCGTGGATCATTCTAGGACAGTGCACTCTCTTAAAACATATTTGGATGGAAAAGAACATGTTTACTTTTCATATCCCACTGCTGCCATCAAGTTCTGAGGTATTCCTGAGCTCTATAGCTGGCAATGACGGTGAATAAAATCATCGCAGAATCCAGCAAAATTGACATTGAATGCCTTCTCTCTCTGTCACACTATCTCTCCCTCTCTGTGTCACTCTCTTTCTTTTTTCTTTTTTTTCTCTCTCTCTCTCTGCTCTTTTAGCTTTGTATCCTTCTTTTTTTCTTTTGCTTTTATAAGAGTTTAGAGATGTCATCATGCATCTCTGTTTCTTATCAATAAAGACATTTTTTAGACAAGGTTACCCAGGTCATCTGTCCCGCCACATTTCAGGCTTCAACTGCTTTATGACATTTTTCATCTCTTAAAATGAATTACTACTTAATTGAAAAGTGATCAGCTCTGTAACAGCTTCTACTTGAAATATACAGCAAACATGTACATGTACATGTACTTGTCATTTGTGTAGAAAACTTTTATAGGATTCTGTATCTTCAACCACCTAAAAAAAAAATTGTTCCTGAGCAAAAAGAGGATGAAATAAAGTTTGTTTTCACCTTGAGGTGTGGTATCAGTTCATAAATCAGTTTCATTCCTGAGGCATTTCTGAGGAAATATTGTGTAATTGAGGTAACATGTTCTCAACATGTGTAGGTGGTGAGGCAATATTCCACTAATTAACATATCTCCTGTATTCCTAGTTAGCGCCATCAGAGCATGAAGAAGGAAATCGGTGCTAAAATAAGATTTGTCAAAAATAATTACCACACTATGATTAGGAAATATAGTACTCCATAATCAACAGTTAGATTTACATCTTTCACTTTTGTTAATATCATTCTCCCCCTCATTTCCTCTCTCTTTCTTTCCCTCTCTCTTTCTTTCCCTCTCTCTTAGTATTTTTATTTCTCTCGCTCTCTCTCTCTCTCATCCTTTTTCTTCTTATCATTATTTTTCATTATTTTACTTCACATATATTTTTCTGTTATAAATCTTATTTGTAATTCATCCTAACTGTATCCCCCCCCCTCTCTCTCTCTCTCTCTGTTATTCTTTTCCTCTCTCTCCCTTCTCCTTCTCTCTCTCCCTTCTCTTTCTCTCTCTCCCTTCTCTTTCTCTCTCTCCCTTCTCTTTCTCTCTCTCCCTTCTCTTTCTCTCTCTCTCCCTTCTCCTTCTCTCTCTCCCTTCTCTTTCTCTCTCTCCCTTCTCTTTCTCTCTCTCCCTGCTCTTTTTGTCTCACTTTTCCTCTTTTGTTTATTTGACTCACTGTCGTACTTCCATTCAACTTTGAAATTCCTGATAGAAAGATTATGAGAATGTAATCTACTGAAAATCTTCCTTTATGAGTAGTGTCCTATTTCTCTCAGTAAAACTGATTGATATGTTCACCCTGGTTCCCATATGGTACATTATTTTGTAACATTTATAATGTATCGTTTCCTTTACATGAAGATATCATCTCATGTTGGCCTTCTATCAATCTAAATTTAATTTATACGCTAATTATTTTCCTCCAAGCTTTATTTTTAAATAAGGAGACATATACCAATGACTTTCTCACACCTCTACGTGAACGGGCGGAAACACTTTGCGTTGGCTTGCGAGTGAAAAGAAATGATGTTACTTCACATGTACTTCAAGGTTTATTATGACAAATCAGTGGAAACTGTTAATTATCCCATAGCTACGTGCACAGTTCGAGTCCCCTGTACGCATCAGAAGTTACATTTAACTTCCGGGTCATGATTTGGCTAAGGACGGGGACTGTGTTTTCCTTGTAAATTAGATGGCTAATTTGATTAATTTATAGTTGAAAGGTACTATTAGACTGTCAGTTTACAGACCAACTGTGTGCTATCAGAACTTTGCCAAATGTTTATTGGAAAGACATCTAGATAAAACAGCTTTAGATATGTTTTTGTGACCGCTGGCTTTTGCCAAAAATCTGATGTTTATGTGATGAAATGCCATGTAATAACCTTTACATGTACTTTTTTTAAATCCAAAGGATTTTTTTTTCCTAAGATGTGATGTTGCAGTTGCACTTTACTTCACCTTATGTCTTTAAAATGAATTTGTATCATTAAATATTTGGCATCACCTGTGGCGTGCTGTGGGTCTCTCCTCACCGTATAACTGATTGGGGGTGTGCAGGTGGACCACTACACAGGGGTTTCCCCCTACTCGTATAACAAATAGTGCAGTGGGTTCTTAAAGTGCTAAGGTAGTGGCTCTCCTCTACACCGGGCCGCCATTTTAACATCCTATCCGAGGAACGGAGTGTTTTCCACGGGTAAACACACAACACAGGCTTCAATCATCCGCCATCTTTGGTTCGACAGGCAGAAATAGAAATTGTATTCAAATATGTACATTTTCATTCAAATTTAAATGACATTGATGTTAAAGACCGTCACTACTACTGGACCAGAAGGGATTAGACCACACAGCAAGGTCACTGACAGGTGGCTATCTCATTAACTCAGCTCTCAACTAACATAAGAAAAAGAGGATCATGGGGGACCAAGAGGCACCGATTGGGGAAGTTTTCTATATAGAGGGAGCAAGTAGCTACAAGAAGGACAGTGGGGCTTTGATACAATGATAGGGATTCATTATGGCAGTCATGAAATATAAAAATTAGTGAAAAGTGTGTAAAGTAATCAATTACATCTTCTTGTTTGTTTACAGGATGGTATAGCTGTGTGGCCTCCAATGGTGTAGGCAATGGCAGGGAATCATTCTACCTAACTATTGTTGGTAAGATAAGAGACTGACTGTTACTTCTTTTTATATTCATACTTTTACCAGCAAATTATATATTGACTGAATGAACTTAAACATTCTATTTTAAAAATGTTTAAAATTTGTATATATTTGGTTAAGAGATTTGGTATGTATTGGATAGAGAGATTGTGTAATTAATTTAAATTCTTGGGTAGGTGGAACTATTGACGCCATTGCATAGGAAATACTGCCCTATAGTGTGATTTCTTTTATCTGTTTTACATGGTAAATGGCACTTTTCTCATATCCGCAATATACATGCACAGGTGGGTTCCATTGAACATTCATCTGAATTAACATCACCACTGAAATCAAGAATTTAACCCCAATCTTTGACCTTTGAAGAACAAAACTTGTTCCCTTTTTTGTGGTTTCTTTTGGACAAAGAAGTGGTAAAGAACATGACACATGATCTACCATAATATGCATTGAGCATTTTGCTTCAACATATTATTCATTATCTTGCTATGTCAAGTTGATAAAATGTTAATGAATAAATGTAGAATGGTTTCTAACAATGGAATGCCAACCTCCTCTCCACTAGGTGTTCCCGGTGAGCCTGCTATTTTGGAAGCTTATCCTCTGTCTGCCACTTCAGTGTACATGGTCTGGATTGCTGGGGGAGATGTTGCTGATACAACTCACTTCCAGATTCAGTATAGGCTGAGGTAGGTTTATCAAAAAAACTAGTTGAAATGTGTAGTGTATAGTATGACTGTGTGTCTAGGGATACTTGTTACAAGGATGTTTAGAGAGTCTGGCACTGGTGGAAAATATGCTGGGGGAGGTGTGGCTGATACAACTCACTTCTAGGTTCAGTATAGGCTGAAGTAGGTTTAACTCAACTAGTTGAAGAAATGTTCTGGTGTATAGTATTTCTGTTTCTAGGGACACTTGTGACAAGGAAATTTAGATAGTCTGGTACTAATGGAAAAGATCAAGGGAAAGAGGATTAGAGGGAGGAAAAGAGTACTGTAGATGAATAATTTTAAGATATTGCTTTATAAAGAAGTGTAGAAGGCCAGGAGACAGAGCATTTAATAATTGTCAAAGTATGTGGAAATGACAACAATAGAGACAGACAGACAGACATATAGGCAGGATACAGACAGACAGAGACATGAGAGAGAGAGAGAGAGAGAGACAGACAGACATACAGATAGACATAAAGAAGAAATAAAGAGATTGAGAGCTTCTCGGCATTTTGTGCCACAATTGGTTTTGGGTTTCATCTGTTTATTTCCACTTCATACCGTTCGTTCGTTCGTGTCTCCTTAGATCAAGATTAATGTAATCTTGATCTTCGGAGTAGTTGCTACAACCGGCCATGTCAGACACGTTGCCCCGGGGTGCGAGATAGGACTCTTGTAGCATGCCCTCATTTAAAACAATTATACAATAACAGTTAACATTACATTTAATTAATAGTATGAAACAATTAAAATTACTCTCATGTTACGGGAAAAATATTGCATATATTATATTATGAATCAATTGATTTGGTCGATCCAGTTCGATGGCACAAACACGGCACTACTGGACAGAGATCCTAATAATACTGTACAAGTACAACCAACTTTAAAAAATGTAAAATGCATTTGTGAAGTGTCATCATCATCTTTTGTTTCAACATAACACAAACTCAAGATAAACAGTGTTTTATACATGCTGAATGATTGCAAAGCCGAGCAAATTCAAATTGCTATGTTTAAAAACTACTTATGAAAAGGACTATATGGGTTGTATGATAGACTTTAATACAGCCTTTTTATTCATTCTCCTCACACAGCACCTCAACAACTTGGCTGACCTATGTGGATAATTTGGAAGCCATGCCTGGTAACCAAACCTACACGCTTCGCAGCCTTGATGAGAACAAGGAGTATCAACTGAGGGTGGTGGCGAAGAATGCCGTTGGTCAGATGCCAAGCCCCCTGAAGTTTGTCATGACACCTTCTGTTACAGGTAGGATATACAGTCAAACCTGCTTTTATTAGTGACCACCTGTCTACAAAGACCACATTTTTTCCCCCTTGAAAATGGTTTCTCATTGAAACCTGAACTAAAGGAATCTGTACATAAAGACCAACTGTCTGCAAAGACCACATTTTTTGTTTCCCTTGAAAATGGTTTCTCATTGAAACATGTACCAAAGGAACCTGTACATAAAGGACCACCTGTCTGTAAAGACCACTTTTCTTGTCTCCCTTGGGTGGTCTTTATAGACAGGTCACTGTATCTGCTCTATGAGAATGACATTTTGAAGAGCTTGTGTGATTTTCAGATGTTTTTCAATGAATATGATTTGTTAACATATCCAAAATTCAATATCACTGATCAGTCCAGGGCCCAGTTTCATAAAACTTGTTATAAATAACAAATGCTAAATTTCTATGACAAATTTGCTCTCAGCCAATCAAATGCCATGATTTCAGTAGCTTATAACAGTTATTGTAACTGGTTATTGATAAGAAGATTTGTGACACTAGGTCCAGGACTGGGACGAGAGCCAGGGGTCTTGGACCACTCTCCTACATCTTCAGTAGATGTGGACTTAGTATCAATATTTTATCACTTTGTTTTATTTTCTCTTTTCTCTCTCTCTCTCTCTCTCTCTCTTCCCTGTCTCCCTCCCTCTCTCTCTATCTCTCTCTCTCTCTCTCCCTTCCTCCCTCCCTCCCTCCCTCCCTCTCTCCCTTCTCTCAATCTCCCTCTCTCTCTTTTTCTTCTCTCTTTCCATCCTCAGGTCCATCCATGCCCAGGAATTTCCGTGTGACATCATGGAACGGTACATCAATCAGCCTCATCTGGGAGGTCCCGGCTGAGAGGAACGCACCCATTGAGATCTACATGGTAGAGTACCACAAGACAAACACTACTGGTGAGTTTCCTCAGCAAAAAAAAGTAAAATAATAAATTGAATTCATTAGTCTTTGTTGACAACATTGTAGGTTTATGAAAGCTTGTGTACAGTTTTAGTAGCAAAAAGGAAATCGGAAAGAAACTTGTTCTCTCAGCCAAAAGAATCAAAAAATAAATAAAAGTCATTGGTCTTTTTTGACAACATTGTAGGTTTATTAAAAGCTTGTGTACAGTTTTATTAGCAAAAAGGAAATCAGAAAGAAACATTTTCAACACATTATCATGTTGTTCTCTTTGTATCAATAGATATATGTAAAAGATCATTTGGTATTCTGTCCATGATTTCTGGTGAATTTTAGTGAAAACACATGCAAAAAACACGAAATAACGGCTATACTATCCCCTACACTAGGACCCTTCCACAGTGATGGTTCCTGGCACATTAATCTCAGTGCTTCGCTTAGAGACTGCGTGTGTGTAGACTGTTGTGAACATACATTGATATAATGGCTTTGTTCTTTCTAGAGGTCCAGAGAAATATATTTGTTTAGTTATTCTGCTTTAATTGTTAACTGTAATAATATATTTTTGTTCATAAATCATAATATATCTTTTTGTTATTATCTCTGTCTCAGAATTCATGATCAGAGAGATCCCAGGCGGCGGTCAAGCCACCATTACGGCCATGGTAGGTGGCCTGAGACCGCTGACCAGCTATGAGCTAAGGGTCAGTGCTACGACGCTACACAATGGAGAGAGACAGCTGGGCAATCACACAGACTATGTGGAGCAAACCACTGGCACAGCAGGTACGAGAAAACTTCAATTTGTTATGATTTGATGATAATTTCAGTTCAGAAATGGCTGAAGATGAGTTGTGTTTAGTTTTTCCTGGTAGGATTCAGCATAAGTTCCCTGGATTTTATTACTCCCAGAGATATCTTTATTAAAGATCTTTGCGGTGGTTCTAAGCATTGTGTGACTTTTTAACATCAATTGCTGATGCCTTGTTGCCATTTTTTTGCATTTTTCAAGCTTTATTATTTTCTTTCCTGAAATATTCATTAGCTTTTTCTGTGGACCACATTCATCCTTTAGATGGTTCCCCCAGGTGTCTATAGATTCAATTTTAAAAAGTTCAGCCTTGTCTTATATGTCAAAAACATATTCTGTGTAAGATTTGGCAGGGTGTTATACATGTACATGGAAAGTACATGTAATAACAAGTAGGGAAGAGAATTGGATGCATTCAACTTTTGAGGAGTAGCAACAAATACACATATATTGAAGTTAATCGCTCATCAGAGAAAATCATGAGAATGACCAGAAAGCTGAAATTGGACAGTATAAACAGAAGCTAAAGGGACAAAGCACGACAACAAAAATAGGCTGTGATTAGCTGGCAGAAAGTAGACATTTGATGACAAAAGGCTGCCATAAATGAAACTTTGTACCTCAAAAAAATCACCAGAGTCCTCACAAACTCTTTCTGGCGGCACAGAATATATAGGGTTGGTGAGCTGAATAATATGTATGCGGCTTCTAGCATTCATTCACCTTTCTTTTCACTTTCATTTTTTGTTTAAATCTGTTTTTGACAGCGCCTGACGGAGCCCCTACCAACCTAACCGTTGAGGCTTCATCCTCTACATCAATCAGGGCATCATGGGAAGTAAGTACATATCATTTTTTACAATTGGCAACATTTGTTTTCCTTTTCCACTGCCTGTGGGAAGAAAACATTTTAGATTACTTTTTTTTTGACAACCAGCTGGTTCCAGTAAAACCTTGATTATTTGAATGCTTTGTTTCAATGTACATACTCACGCCACACTGTTTATATCCATAGTCTCAACACCATGGGTACTATTAAGAAACTATTAAACCCATCGACCCCTGAATTTTATCATTCCCAATAGAAAAATAATACAGGAACTACCCAGTTCCAGAAGGGAATGGGTTAACAGATTTAAGTGTGAAAAGGTAAAAAGGGCATTTGTATTAAACACAGCATAAGTGATAATCCAAGATTTAGGACAGCTTTGATCTTGATATTGATCTTAAAGTGTATTAAAAGAGTATATACATGTACCTGTAAAGAGGACTGAAAGCTTCCCTGTATAAACGAGGAGAGAGATTACTTTTCGATGTTTAAAGAGTGCATAAAGTCAATCTGCATGTACCTTGTTTCCAGTTTCTTTGTGACAAGTTTGAATGCTTACCAGAGGAGTGGAGAGTGTTGCATTGTGCGTGCAGAATCATAATGGAATCCAGTGACCAGGATATTACCCCACCTTATAAAACTTTCTAGAAATGTGCAATGTATAAAAACAGTTATTTTGATTAACTTTATCAATATCTTTTTCAACATTTTCAGCCTATTCCTGAACTCTACCAAAATGGCGCTATCACAGGCTACTTGATCATGTATAGAATATCTGGCAGTTTGCAGAACTTTACTGTGAAGGAGGTCACAGGTATGGCAACCTCTGACCTCTTGGCCGGCCTATCACCTTGGACGACCTATGAGGTCAAAGTTCAGGGGGTCAATAAAGATGGCACAGGGCCTTCCAGCGAGAGTGCTGTGGCAAAGACTTTAGCTGATGGTAAGTCGATGAATCTTTTCTGATAAGGTCCAATGTGCATGTATTTGGTCTTCTCCTGATCCATACATTACCAAGAGTAAAGAAAATATAAACAATTTTTCAAGTTATTTGGTCTGCTCCAGGCCATAGTAAAGATAACAACTTGAAAAAATCACCATGTTAATTTCAATTATGATGATGAAGTTGAAATGTTTTGGACAAAACACCTTGGACTTTCCCGCTCATCATTTTACTCTCTTTGGGGGTCACCAAGGGAAAATAGTACCTGCCGATGAATATTTTCTCTAACTCGTACTCAAACTTGGACCCACTTTAATGTTTAAACTCTCCAATCTGAATTTCTAAAATGATTTATTGACTATCCTTTTCTTTGGATTGTTGGTAAGAAACTTGATTAATTTGTTTCTTAATTTTACTTTATTCTTTCAGCTCCAACTGATGTTCCACAGAACGTAGTATTATCAACTCTCAACAAAACTTCTATCAGTGTTACATGGGAGGTAAGTTTATATGATCTCATCCATGATTTATCATAGTGGGATTGTTAGTTGTCATGTCTATCCATGTACATTCTTGATATGTTCTGCTGCATGTAAAGTTAAGTTACAGATCTTTCAAAATGACTTTGAATTTCACAAATTATCATAGTACTTGCCATTGTCTGAACTTTGTTGTGACCTACATGTACACGAATACTGCTGCAACACAGAAACAAATCTGGTAGCAAAAAAAATAGCAAATTGATTAAACACTTTCCTGTGATTAGGCTGTCCAGTTTCAAGACTCATCTTTATGATTTTATGTGATATTTTGCTGCACCCTCCATTAGTTTGCATGCATTTTCCTGTGCTTCTGCAGTCGCAGATGATTTCATGGACTAAATCCTTTGCGTAACAGCAGCATTTTGGTACATTTGCTACTTGTTAACACTGAACACCCTTATTATTGCACAAGGAATCCATAATCTGACAGAAGACTCTACTTTGTAAGTGATTATGTACATTTTGGTAGAGCAGTGGTCTCGTAACCGGAAGATTGTTGCTCTAGTACCCTTTGGTAAGGCATTAATCCTCATTACTAAGTCCTCAAAGCCGTCGGTTCCCTGGCTGCTTACTTAATACATGCATATGTATGCTTTCTTAATAGCAGGGAGGTAAAATAAACTATCAAACCAAACATGTACTACAGCCAAAACCTGCTTTTAGTAACCACCTGTATAGAAAGACAACCCCTCTACAAAGACCACATTTTTTGTTTCCCTTGAAAACGGTTTCTTATTGAAACATGTACTAAAGGGACCTGTATGTAAAGACCACCTGCCTATAAAGATCACTTTTCTTGTCTCCCTTGGGTGGTCTTTATAGAAAAGTTTCACTGTATATTATGCTTGGTATCCCTCTCTCCAGCCCGTTCCATCATCCGGAAGAAATGGTCTCATCGATGGCTACACAGTGTTCTACAAAGCAGCTGGTACTTCTGGCTTCATTAAAGACAATCTAGATCCATCAGAGACTTCACTTGTCATTACTGGTAAGAAATATAGAGCTCCCACATATACTTGGTTTTCATGTCCAGTGTCTTTGCAGTTACTAATACGACATGTACAGTATGTAAAATGGGGGGGGGGGGGGGGGGCTTTGATTTCAATCATATGTGTATTTGACATCAAATATATAAAGATATATCAACAAAAAAGTTAACATTTCTCTTTTAACACACTAAACAGTAATCTCTCTGTCTGAATCTTTCTAATATTATAATATTCTAATTTGCGTAGCGGTGTAGAATATATGTAGATATAATTTTAAATTTCTCAAACCTAGATTGTTCGTCTGTTTAAGTCTAGATTAAGACAAAATGAAAAGGGAAATTATAATTTCATATGAACTAGATAGTTAGGTACATGTACAATTTGTTTATACATGTACATTTGATTTTATGTATCTTGAATTATACAAACCATGCTTTTAAACAATTGGAATGATGGATATATATATGTACATGTATTATTAAGGACGTAACAGAATCTATATTACATTTTGCTTTTATTCTGTCCCACCTACTCATTCTCATGTCAGGTCTGGACATTGCTCAGGTATACCAAGTACAGGTCCTAGCCTTCAACATGGTGAATGGTGTGATGAAGATTGGGCCTAGATCTTCAGTGCAATCTGTGACGACGGGCGATGACCGTAAGTAGGAATTTTCTAGAGGAGATGGAGGGGTTTAAGCTTTGAATAATAACAATTGGAGTATTAGCAGATATTCATGATACAAATGAAGAGTTTAATTCCTAAAGGAACTAAATCCTCTTTTGATGAAAATTTAGTTATTTATATCAGAACATTGCTTACTTCAGTACCCGTCTTTAAACAAAAGTATTTACCTAAATCTTGGGAGCAATTGTGAAAAAAAATGCACCTTCTAATATCACTTTTCCATAGACGCCTGTACAAAAGCTGGTAAACAATTTTTTTTTTTTCTCAAGTTACAAAAATGGATTTAGCTCCTTTTGCAATTAAACTCTTCAAATACATACATGTATTTATGTATTATTATTATGATCACATTCATGATTATTCATGTATTCAGATACTGGAGAAAAAAATTATCGCCTTTTATGGCCTACATAAAGATTGTAGGCTACTGACAAGTATTAATCCTTTCAATACCACCAAATTTACAATCGCTTGGCACAAACATAATTCATAATGCTCCCCAGGGAGTGGAGATTGTGCACACAGTGTGTGCGGGCAAGCACTGGATCCAATGACCGGGGTAATAGTATATTTGTAAAGCGCTTAGAGACATTTGTGTTTAGCGCTATATAAAAATTAAACATTATTATTATTATTATACGACAATTTTCATTCATATTTTGCCCTTAAGCTTTTATTTTTAATATTGATACAAACATTGTCCATATATGGTATTTAATTTAAAACCATCTTAGATTGGAAGGATGAAATCATGCCTCTCTTTTTCCATAAAATTTTGGTATAGTACAAGAAGAGTCAAAGATTTCAGTCCTGATGCTGATGATATCACAATCTACAATATTTAAGTTTAATGCAATCCTTATTCCTGTTTGATTTTTTTCATACCCACAGTTCCTGGTCCTATCAATGGGCTAACTGCATACCAGGAACCGACCTCCATCAGACTGCGATGGAACCCACCTGCCGTTGCTAACGGCCAGATACAGGGCTATGCTATCAAGTACATGGCCATGCGACGCAGTGACCTGACCTCGACAACACAGGCCACTCCCACCAATGAGACAACAAGCCCCTCCCCCTTTACTGCAGCGTATGAAGGAACTACAGGTGATTTCAGTGTAGTCTTGTAGGAAGTCTCCATACTTGGTGATATTTTCTCAATTATACAGTCATACTTTGCTAAGGTGTCATCATACTTTGATTCATAGACAATGGATATCTCGGTCTGTGGAAAATGTATGTTATCAAAATCGTATTGTAAGGAACAGGTTAAAAATTATTTTTAATAAACTTTGTATGTTTGCAAGGAAAAACAATCATGACGAAATAATGATTCATGGAAAACAATAATTTTGAATTATTCATGTAAGGAAATCTACATTCATACAATTTCATCCAAAATACATGTACATTCACATTTTGTTGCAAGAACATAGATAAAAAACCCAAAGCAAGTAATAACTTATGCCAAGTTTAGGAACTAGAGCTAATTCATCAAGACCTATTGGAAATATTCTTTTTCTCTATGGGTTATTAGTAGCAAACTTATTCTTTTTCAATTTATTTTAATTTATTTTCATTTCAGGTGCACAGACCAGGAGTAGGAGAAAAAAATCAACCCTGTATAGATATACAATATCATGAATACATTAAGTAATAAATAGAAACATTGATAGATAAAAGGATGCATTACTATATTAAATTACAAAAATATGATTTTCTCTTTCCCACCTTTTCTATTTTAGTCGCAGGTACGCAGAACAGGACTAGAAGACAGACAGTCAACACCTTTTCAAACGAGACCCATGGTATGATCGAGACCACGGAGACCACATACACCCTGACTGGTCTACTTCCAGAGAGTAGGTACTGGGTGGGAATCATCGCCAAGACAAGCGTCGGCTTCTCAACTAACGTCGTCAGTATCTATGTCATTACAGGTAAAACAGTTAGACCATTTCACAGGAGTTCACTCTTTATATGAGAGTTATCATGGTGATAATAAAGGTGATGAACTGATGATGATGCTGATGATGATGATGGTGATAGTTGTGGTGGTGGTGGTGGCGGCGGCGGCGGTTGTGGGGGTGGTGTTGTTGGTGGTGGTGATGATGATGATGATGACGATGATGACGACAATGATGACTGTGATGATGATGATAATAATAATAGTGATGATAGTGTTGATATTGGTGATGATGATAATGAAGTTGTTGTTGATGATGATGATTATGATGACGATATATTATTTATAATTTGTATCATTGCACTAAGTACATTCATTTAGAAATTATCCTTTCAACATCACATCGCAAATTACCACGAATCTTACTAGACCAGACTATACAAAGAAAATCTATATATTTTGTACACAACATACATTCCCATGGATAAAGATTTCAAATTTGTTGATCAATATTCAGAGGTTTGTCAGTGAAATTATGTTTTCGAAGTCAATTTTAATCTTATTACATATTAATAATAAACAAAAATTGTTGATTAGTTTTTAAATGTTACTACAAACTTGTATACATGTATATATATTCCTATTGCCTGTCAGGGTTTTGCCATACCCCATGCACTGTCTTCAATAAGTGTTTCAGTTCTAATGACAACCTCATATGGCATTGTGAATGTCTTCAGCATCATCTTTTCATTCTTGTTTGTATTCCAGGGAAACTTCCTCCAACACCAGAGCTGACCACGCCTAGCCCCGCCCTGACAACCACCAATGCAACCATGATAGTTTCATCAGGACTAGACTCATTCTTTAATCTCTTCAATCTACCAAAGTGAGTTTAGAAAATAATTTTTTTTCTTGGGATTTAAAGCCCGTCTGTACTAGTTTTGCCAGGAGGGATTAGATTATCCAGCAAGGTCACCGACAGGTGTCTATCTCATCAACTCAGCTCTCAATTAACATAAGAAAAAGAGGATCATGGGGGACCAGCGGGCACCGCTTTGGCATTGAGGGAGCAAGTACAAGCTACAAGAAGTAAAGTGGGGCTTTAAGGAAGCAATAATTTCTGTTGAATATTGAGTCAGAATACCACTTTTGAAAGAGCTATTTTTAGGGCTCTGAATCTAAATTTATTGATCCAAACCACGAAATATGGAATGATTGTCCTAAAAGGGTTAGTGTTACCACTGGACACTCGTTCTTCAAATTTCTTCAAACCCAGTACCGTCTTGTTTTTAAGCCGCTGCTCTACCATAGATCCAACCCCCCTTATCAACATCACATTTCAACTTTCTGTCTGTATTCTTTCCTTTTTCCGTTCTTTTCAGTGTTTGCTTATCCTAGTCATATTCATCAAAATTTACCCTATTTCAGAAAACTTCAATCGGTTGGGATAATTACAACATGTAGTTTAAGCTTCTACCAACCTTAACATTTAGTCAGCAAGCTTTCATCCACTCCTGTGGACTTTCTCAAGCCTAGTGATTATTCACACATTTTCTTGCTTGCTTGCTTGAGATCACTGGAGCAAAGATAGGTGACAACGAATAGCCAGAGTCCCTATTCAGTGAAGAAGTAATCCTTAATTCATAACTTTCTTCTTTTGCTATCTTGTTCCCAATTTCCAATTCTCTTCATTTTAGTGTATTTATTTTCTTTCTCTTTTCTTTCTGTATTTGTCCCAAATTGTATTGAACTTGTATACAATTATTTGTCAAATTACTGCCCTCTTACATTTGATTATGTACTCTCTAAAGTAAACATATTCTGTGCCGGTCATTTTTCCACGTCTCCCAGAAACCTATACTTTACAAGCTCTGCTTTTCTATAGATTCCTGCACATTTCACAGTTTTGTACTTTTTTTGTCTGGGTTTCCTTAAACATGATAATAGTTGTCAAACATATTTGGTTGTTGTTGTTGTTTTAGTTTTTATTGGCGTGTATCATTCATTTATGAATACCGGTATATAATTTTGTAGTCTGATTAGTTTTTGTCTCGCCTGCGTAGCAAAAAGCGAGACATAGGCGCCGCTTTTCCGGTGACGGCGGCGGCGACGGCGGCGGCGACGGCGGCGGCGGCGACGGCGACGGCGTCAACATCAAAAACTTAACCTAAGGTTAAGTTTTTGAATTTTTGATATAATTTTTAAAGTATAGGTTCTTAGTCAATGAAACTTGGATTATAGGGTAATCAAGTATCCCCAATCATGTGAGTAGAATTTCAGATCACAAAGTCAAGGTCAAAGGTCATTTCAGGTCAACAGACTTGGACTATGTTGTAGCATCATCATCGAAAACTTAACCTAAGGTTAAGTTTTTGAATTTTTGATATAATTTTTAAAGTATAAGTTCTGAGTCAATGAAACTTGAACTATAGGGTTATCAAGTATCCCCAATCATGTGAGTAGAATTTCAGATCACAAAGTCAAGGTCAAAGGTCATTTCAGGTCAACAGACTTGGACTATGTTGTGGCATCATCAAGATTTTCAAAATGCTTCGTTATTTTTCAACCGATTTTGATTCTGATTGTTTCATATGATAGGGCTAGGAGGGGGAATTAAAACTTGTACACAGAATCGTGAAATTCATTATCTATGCTAATTTATGCAAATTTATTTGAAATCACAAAAAATGCTTCTTCTCCTTCATTTCTCGACCGATTTTGATTTGGTTTGCTTTATCTGGTAGAGTTAACTTTGGTACACTAAACTTCTACACCAAATTTTGAAATTGTTCTCCATTAATTAAAAATGGTAATTTATGCAAATTTTTTCCAAAAATAACAAAAATTGCTTCTTCTCCCTCATTTCTTGACCGATTTTGATTTGGTTTGCCTTATCTGGTAGAGCTAAATTTGGAACACTAAACTTCTACACAGAATTTTGAGATTTTACTCCCATTGATTAATTATGATAATAATGCAAATTTATTCCAAAAATAATTTAAAAATCACAAAAAATGCTTCTTCTCCTTCATATTTCGACCGATTTTGATTTGGTTTGCTTTATATCGTAGAGCTAACTTTAGTACACTAAAGGTCTACACAGAATTTTGAAATTGTTCTCCATTAATTAATTATGGTAATTTATGCAAATTTATTCCAAAAATAACAAAAATTGCTTCTTCTCCCTCATTTCTTGACCGATTTTGATTTGGTTTGCCTTATCTGGTAGAGCTAAATTTGGAACACTAAACTTCTACACAGAATTTTGAGATTTTGCTCCATTGATTATTTATGGTACTTTATGCAAATGAAATGAAATTATGTCCCTTCCAGGGCATCACATTTTTATTTTTTGACCAGTTCAAAAGTGTACCACGATATTTGTTGTTGCGAGATGCGGATGAGCACTACAATGTACGTCATTGACGTTCTGGTTTATCATATTGAATTGCGTTATGCAGGCGAGACCGCCGAGAGCGTTTCCCTTGTTTTAGTTTTTATTGTGAAACAATATGTCTTTTATGTATATTTTGTTATCTGTATTGAATCTGCATGTGAAATGTGAAACCAATAAACTCAAATTTTATACCCACCATTCCAGGACATCATTGATTCTCTTCCTGTCCATCATCGGCGTTGGATTCCTGGCCATCATCCTGGCCATCGCGGTCTTCTCAGCGTGGTGTAGTGGACGTCGAAGGCATCCTCACCACATCAAGAGAAAAGCCACTCTCCGTAAGTATCCAGGGGAGTGTTTCACAAAGATCTTAAGTTTAACATATCTCTAAGTTGGACTTAACAGATATGGAAAGCATCTATGAAAATATTTTGTAAAAGTTATTTTAAAAGTCATAAAATGTTGATTCAAATCATTCATATTTTCTATTATCAAGGAGATTTCATGTTCTTTATGTGGAGTTTATAAACGTCTAAAATACTTCATTTTTCGCTTTTTAATATATTTTATCTTAGGGCTACAAATGGCTCTCCATAATTTTTAAATCCAACTTAGAGTTAAATTCGACTTAGGATCTTTGTGAAACACCCCCATGACTACTAATGTTTTGATTGATTGATTGATCATTGGTTTTTATCTGGGATATAAATTCTGAACAAGAGAGGGCACTGTGATGAATTACAACTAGAAAATATTCAATAGTATTTGTTTGTTTTTACTGGTATGTGATATCTAAACAAGAGAGGGAGTAAATGCCATTAAGAGAATTTTCTATATTGCCAGATTGATTGTTTCATCTGGGCTATAACACCTTAACAAGAGAGGGCGACATAGTAAATTACAGAGAGTAAGTATTGATAAATGACTGGGTTGATAACTACTACAAAGAGGGTAGAACATTGTAAATGTCCACAAGATGTATTAAGTATTGATTGATTGATGATGAGTATTAAAAAGAAAGGGCAATTCAGTTGTAACAAGAAGAATTTTTTTTGCATCTAGTATTTGGTCAGTTTAAGACCCAGCTTCACATGTAGGATATGATGATAGGGATGGTACTTTTAGCCATACAAATTAATGAATACTGTGATGTATACAGGATGATTTTCCGTAAACATCTTGGATAAAGACAAATTTAAAAAGATAGTTACTGATCCACTTTGTAAAAATCAAAGATTGGTACAAATGTAGCTCAATATCATTTCCTTTCTTTGGTCATGCACTGCTCAGCAGATTGTTGGCAGATAAATATATTATTTATTTGTAGTCATGAACGTTGATTGTACGATTAATGTACGTATCATGCTGATCAATGTGTTTGAAGAAATCTCTGTATTTGTTTCTTCTTTAACCATTCCATACCTTACAGTTATACCAAATGATGGTCGATCATCCCCTGGGGGCAGTATGCCGAGTGATGACATCATTATGGCTGGCCATTCACGTTCTGCCAGGTAAAATTACTATGAGAAAAAATTATTTAAAAAAGAATTTGTGTTCAACAAGTGCTACAATGTACAGTATATACCATCTGTTCTTGTACACTGGCACAGTAGCACAAGAAACACTGAATTTGTTATAATTGTATTGACTTCCGATTCATACATGTTATTTACTGTCACCAGTAGAGTACAAATGTATATAGATTGTGAGCACAAAATATTTATTTTTCTCATTCATATTTGTTGTTTGTAACAAGGGATGAGTGTACATCTTTTTAGCTCGTTTTCTTTTAGGTATTCAGCTAGATTGTGAATGTAGCCAGTTTTAAAGTTGTTTTGCTTGTAACAAGGGTGTAAATATATGGAAGATGAAATGATATAAAGCATTGCTTGTAAACCTCGGCTTTCCTCTTCCCTTTTAAAGAGCTACATGTACCTGTTTGAAATGGGCTTTCATCGAAAGGGTGCGGTGCGGCGCGGTGTGGTGTGCTCAACGCACCCATTCGATAAAAGAGGGGGGGCTTTTCTCGAAAGGGTGCGTTGAGAGCGGAGTACCGTTTTAACACACGTACCCTTTCGATAAAAGCGGGGGGGCTTTTCTCGAAAGGGTGCGTCGACTAGTCTTTCGCATCAGTCGTTTAAAATGAGGATCTCGGACAGAAGGTAATCCCTCTTTTCTTCTTCTTCCTCTTCTTTCTTTCCTTTTATCTTCTCTTTCCCTTTCTCTTTGCCTTCTCTCTCTCTCTGATTTATTTTTTGGCGGGGGGGGGAACAAGAGTCCTTCGCCCTTCCCCCGTTTCCCTCTTTTCTTGTTCTTCCTCTTCTCTCTTTCCTTTTATCTTCCCTTTCCCTTTCCCTTTTTTCCTTCTCTCTGTCTCCCCCATCAACATAGTAATAACGAAAGAGACCACTCTGTAATCAAGACCATTCCATTTTATTTAATACATTTTTGATATACTTAAATTGGCAACTATTACCTTCTGTCCGAGATCCTCATTTTAAACGACTGATGCGAAAGACTAGTCGACGCACCCTTTCGAGAAAAGCCCCCCCGCTTTTATCGAAAGGGTGTGTTAAAACGGTACTCCGCTCTCAACGCACCCTTTCGAGAAAATCCCCCCCTCTTTTATCGAATGGGTGCGTTGAGCACACCACACCGCGCCGCACCGCACCCTTTCGATGAAAGCCTTTGAAATGTGCTTCTTAGTCCCACATCTGCAAATGTATCTTGTAATGTCTGTAGCTACATGTACTAACTAGTTACATTGTTGTGTAGATGCATACACCCTAGCAGTGTCATTTATTGCACTCTCTGCCACTCTCTCCTTCTGTGCACTGCCAGCAGCAGTTCTGTCTCTCGATCGCACTCCCCCAGCGCGGCAAGCAGCGGCCTGGCCGCATCCACGGAGCTCCCGTCGACGGCTGGGACGTCGCCCATGATGGATTCTCAGCCCCTGATCCACGACAGCAGCGGGAGCGACAGCCACAACTCCAGCCACCACTCTGACCCTAGCCGACCCCGGGCTAGCTCGTCCCCGGCAAGTGCCCAGCTTTCGGTGAGGGCCATTCCCCCGCCACTGACCCTCCCCGCAACTGCCTCAGTCAACCTTTACCCCACCGCTCCAAGTAAGTCGCATTTCATCTCGCTTTTCTGCTTGTCACGATGCTATGTTTGTAAATATTTTGGCAAAGATGACACAAACCTGTATGTGAAGATAGAGGGTGAAAACAGATAATAAATGACAATTCTGTATGCATGATCTGTCAAATGCTCGAACAACATTTGCTCTGTGCATTATTTATTTTTTCAAGGATATTTGATTCGGGTTAGGGTTTCGGATTAGGGCGAAGTGTTCAGTCCAGGGTTGAAAAAAGGTATTTGGTTAGGGTTAGAATCGACCACTGAGCACTCGTCATGGGAGCATATGTCGTAGAACCGTGCTTGCCACAAGCGTGCATTGCAACTTATTCTGCCACGATTTCTGTTCCCTGATCAAAAAATTTGATTCTATGCAAATGCATAAACAAAATATGTTTACAAGCTATCAGACCTCCTGAAGGCCATTTCTGTTTGTTAAACAGTTGCAATTGATCAGATAAGAGATAGGAGACTGCAAACTTGCGATTAGTAAGAGGACTAACTGTGATTGATTTGGATCAATCGCAACTCTTTATAAGACAGCTAGGCCCTGATGTCTTTTTGGAGGGTCCATTTGGCTTTCTTTAGATACTTTAGATTTCTTTAGAGTACAGTTACATGTGCACAGTATAAATGCTTCCAATTCCTTGCATAGTTTAAGAAGTAATGCATGAGAATTCATCTGATCGTGGAGCCCAAGGGGTCCGGTTGTGTTTATTGCCAAAATATTTTACAAACAGCTGAATGACAAGTTTCCGCTTTCTCGCAATAACAATGTAATCTCATGTGACATTTTTTATTCATTGACTCACGTATTCATTCCTTTCCAAGTTGGTGAGACGTTGACAGGTAGACACCTTCTCCATGATTCCCTTTTCCCATGTTCCCTTTTTCTTTTTTTTTATTGATGGGGACATGACCCCTTCCTGTTGACTCGCTGAACAACGCCACCCTTAGATCATGTGAAGTGGCACTGGCTTCAGTCTCAAGGGTTTATTGCCGTTTGGTCTATTACCAGTTTGTCTACTTCCCAATTGGCCTATTCCCACATGGTCTACACCCAGCTCACCTACTATCTACATGTATATGGTCTAATAATCATTTAATCATAATTAATAATTATAATCAAATGATTATTAGACCTTATGGGTAGTAGACAAAATGGGCATTAGACAAATTGGGAATTAGACCAAGTGGAAATTAGACTAAATGGTCATTAGACCAAATGATGTTGCTTACTTACAAGCATTTATGCTTTCTTAGCAGTCAGGTAAAATAACCACCACCATTCATTCATTCAATATAAGCAGATGGTAGTAGACAAACTGGTTGTAGACCAAACAGCAATTAACCATTTCAACTGTTCCCCCTAAAATAGAATTTACATTATAGTTCCTACCTATAAATCACCCATTCATACTTGAAACATAAACTCATGTATTCCTTTTCGGGCTTTAACTTCAATCGTTCCTGAAATATAGATATTAGTTCCTTTCAGCTTTTGAGCACCAATTCACACATGACAATAAACTCCTGCATCACCTTTTCAATTGCTACCAAAACCAAATTCACAGTCACAGTTTGTGAATGTTTCACACCCTTATTCATTGACCAGCAGTCTCATCACGTTCGTAAAAGTCTAGATCCAGGTATCCCTGCTTTCCACAATAACGACAATAAAGCAATCTTTAATCTTAGTTGCATAGATCCCTCCCTCCCCCCAAGAAACAATAATAAATAAATAAATGAATAAAGAACAAATATTACTTTAAAATGTGTTGTCCGTATACAATGTACATTAAAGTGCACTTGAAAGATCATAATTGCTAAGGTTTTTAAACTCTAATTTTACATCTGGTTCAAGACTTTTTAAGGGCATAAATCACCAACCATAGTATAAGTCCAAAACTTAAATACAACTTAAGCTTACAATGTGAGTAACTTTTTTTCTACAACAATGAACTATCAAAAAATGTAAGTTCTGTACATTTGTGACATCCCTTGAGAGACCATTCGTGAGAGCAACCGGTGGCATGAATGGCCTGCCATTTTTCAAGTCCAACTTATGGGGATCTTAGTCTTTGTGAAACATCCACAGGAAAACCATCTTGGAGATAAAGTGGTCCATAGTGAAAGCTGAAGAACTTTTCACGACAGCAAGAAATGATCTCAAAATGCAAATTACCAACATGACATGCAATATGGATCTTCAAACAAAAGAGAGAGAGAGAGAGATTTGTAAATAAATAATGTAAATATTTGTCACACCAAAAAAATTATCATATTTAATGGGTTTAGAGATTTTGGTTAGCAAATACAGCTTTACTGCAGGTTTTTATTTTATTTGTATTAAATGAAAAGTAAGTACCTTGCATCCATGCATGACTTGATAACAAATAGAAGAAGTGAATCAGCACTTTCCTCAAGTTTGCCTTGAGTTTGAGGTTTATATGGTTCAAGATATGTTGGTTCTTTTTAACCATAACTACTGAAGTCTGAAGGCTATGGGAACAATTACTGTCAAATAGTTGGAAAATGTGACTATTTTGAG
>JAVYIG010010685.1:0-67065 GCA_035222895.1 Strongylocentrotus droebachiensis | reverse complement strand
CATTGAGGTTTTCTGTGTACAACAGAAACCCACATTATGTATTCTTTTATCAATATTGTCTTCTTCTTCTTCAGTTGAGTACAGTCCACGTTCAAGAGTATAGCCGTCTTCAAACACAGTTTTCTTTTGGGTGGGGAGGGGTCTTTGCAGAAGTGTGTCTTGAATATTTACGTGACATTTTTCCATCAAATTTTTGGCGAATTTGGGGCTCCCAACACATTAGAGGGCCTTTCCCATTTGCAAGGTTAAATTCCAACGGCATTTGAAAGACAAATTAAGAACTTCCCTAAAAACGAAAGGGCTTGAAAATGGCTTTTAATGGGAAAATAACGACCATTTAGGTTGTCGAGCAAAGTATATTCTTAACTTGGTGGATGCATTCTTTTTAAACGCAATTTCCAACCTAAAACGTCGAGAATAGTTTTTGTCCTTTACCACTTATTCTGACGAGTACCTTTAAGAAGTTAAAGTACAGAAAGACCATGATTATATCAGGGTAAAAACACCTCCCTGATTATATGAATCCCTGCCAGCCTCCGTAATTGTGCAAGATTGAAATGACCTTGATAATTTTTCTTTATACAGTATGATTAAAAACCCTTGATTGATTTATTTCTCATTAAAACCATATGCTTCACCGGAGGCAATGATAATGGGAACTTGTTTTCAGACTGTATGGCTTTGCTCCGACTCGAGTTATGAAAGTATGCAGTGGCGCAATTAGCACAGGAGAAGATATTTTTAAACATTACCCGGGGCTGCCAAGGTCTACACCCCCCCCCCCCTCCCCAACGAGCTGGGGAGGATTGCGCTCTTTGTTTATCTATTCTGGAGCATTTGCTAACATTACCTTCATTAACGGTTCTTCAAAACATTAATATATATATTTTTTCCATCGTAGTGAAAAGGGTGGACTTGGACTGAACTTCGACGTGACCGGGCAGCTTAATTTTTCCCCACGGACATCGATCGGCCCTCAGACCACTAATCGACCGGCCCTCCAGCCAAAATATCTTTATCGGCCCATGGGGGGGGGGGGGGGGGTCCCCCATCTCCCCATGGTCAGCGCGACCCGGTAGTGATGTTTTACGGATGCTTAGCCAAGCGAGTGCCTCGGCAAGTCTAAACTAATTGACAACCAATCTTGACGTGATAAAGAAAGTCAAGTGTGTTTAACGACCATGTGAATAGCTTTAATTACCGACTTCCGAAGACAAGAGAGGATTGGGTCATCAATAATGACAGGAGTCCAAGTTGACAGAATGAAATGAAATGCTTGTCATTACTCTTGTATACATTTTAGACAACGATGAGTGATGGTTTTCATATAAATATTTCTTTAATTAGTACCAAAAGAAGTATCTGAATGGACATCTCTTTTTGTGTTCCTCTGGTTTCCTTCTCGATCTATCACTCTTTCTTTGGCTCTCTCATCTCTCTCTCTTAACTCCTATTCCTTCTTGGATGCTCTTGCCCTTGAAAATGCATACAAAGTTGAACACGACAAGATCGCAAAGACTTATGAAAAAATTAACCTTTGCAATTTCGTCTCATCCATCACCTATTGCAATGTGCAGACATTACAATACCGTTATTAGTTTAATCTGAACATGAATTCTATGTTATACTTTAATGTACATTATATTGAATCATCCTTGAGTTAATTTCTAAAAAGTCTTTGCGGTCTTGTCACGTAATATACGACCATTAATTCTTATAAATCTATGAGTCATCTAAATGCTTTTACATCTTGTTATTACATTTTGTGTTTAAATAATGTAATCAATATACAGCGACAACAAAAGCAAATAAATAACCATCTGCAGATTTTTCCAAGAATTCTGATGCAAAATACAACATATCACAAATTCAACACGAATCAATACCACACATTTGCACACTTGTTATTATTTCGATGGTGTAATTTCGTTTATTCGACTTTGATAATATATCTTTCGTAATTCATAATATATCAGGGTATATACACATATTTACATCAACATAATAAGGCACATAACATAAATAAACATATATAGGTATAGTAAACCCCAACCGATACAGACAGGACTAGTCATTGGAATACAATAGTACCGTTGAATACAGAGATATAGTACAGAGATAAATGCACACAATAACCACACAGGAATACATCTAAAATCAGAAAGGAGAGCTAGAACAAGTACTTTTTAAATGAAATAGCCTACTAATTAATCAGTCAAAAAATGATAGTACATTCTAAAGCTGAACAGGGTCTTCTCAATCAAGGAATGGTTTCAAATACATCTGTGACAATAAGGGCACTGACCGGGGGGGGGGGGGGGGGGGGGGGGCAGTTGCCTCAAATAATCAACATAATTTCCGTAAAAATGCCTCTTTACGCACGACATCAATTATATTATATTTTACATTTCTATTGAAACTCAAGGTAACTATTGCTGGAGGAACTTAAATATTATCTGAAAATATACAGAAATCCTAGAAGAAATTAGAAAATTAACTAATGAATTAAAAAAAGGAGGTCCGTGACTTCTCCCTCGGTATTATGAAATCCCTTTAGTCACAGATTTGGATTACAGACCCAGCAAACTAATAAACCGTCTTTCTTCCATGAAAAAAAAAATGTAACAGTTAATGAATATTACAAAAGGAATGATTCATATCACAAATGAATGATTTATCAGTATAAACAAATACATCACTTCAAATTAACAAGGCAAAGTGAGCAAAAAAAAATCATGATCACTGCAATATTTAAAGAAATATTCACTAGCATAAGAACTGCAATATAGTTTATTTAAAATAAATACAGCTGAAATGCAATCAGCTCTCTGGGAGCAAGACTATCAGATATATCTTTTAGATCAAATAACACAAGGGATGACTACAATATCTTAATTAAGGGTTTCTTTTACAGGGTAATTGTTCAAAGCTGATGAACAAACATTATTATGTAACCCGCTGGGTTGTTTTTGTAATTAATAAGTCTACATACCATTGTCTACACGTAGTTCTTAATTGACACACCTTGCATTTCAGCTATAAATAAAAAATAATGATGCTGCTCATTAACAAAACCAGTTCTATTTTGGCCAAGGTTGTATATAGCATCGTCTTCATTTTTGTGAGCTCTCTCTTTTCCTCATTTGGAACCAAAAAATTTTCTTAGTAATAATTCAAATTCAAAACTTCTACAAGAATACAACCTCAAGGGAATTTCCAAGCTGACTGCCACATGATTATTGTTTGGCTTTTCAAACACACATAAATATTATACATGCAATTTGCACTTCTGTATCATAATTAAATACCAAGAGAAATAACGACAACATTATGAACCAAAAATAGGAATGATTTGATCTTATTTTTCTGAATTGAGATCAAATCATTCCCATTTTTGGTTCAGAATGTTTCAGAATGTTGTTTTTACTTTGTAAGTACTTTCAATTTCTATTTTGATAGATAATGTGTTACTGATAATTGCAGATAATACTTGTCACTACAAGCTACAAGTTATTACATATGATGCAATATATATTGTGTCACTGACAATAGTCACAAAAATATAAAGTTTGATGTCTTATATATTATGTTAGTTAATTTGTTACTTAGATTATTTCTTTAGTGTTTTTTATAGTCGACAGTTATTATTAAATACATTGATTAATAGCCACTACGTAAGAATCAATGTCAAATAAACAAATTATATAGTTATCTAACATAATCTAAGTCTGTCATATCAAAGGGTATGGGAACTCCTGCAGATTACCTTTATAACAGGTAGTTCGGTACGTGCGCATCCTAAAACGGAATATAAATGCATGTAATATGTTACTTTATGCAGGAGTATTAAGGATGTGAGCTGTCATGTACAAGTCCATTAAATACAAAAGATAACATAATGGATGCTTTCACAATGAAGGCATTAAGGTCATCCATTGTCATGGTAACACAGGCTAGATCTGAATATTGTGCTGCCATTTTGCAATATTGAAGCAATGCATCTTCTGGGGATTGATATGCTTAGCTTGGCATTTGTAAAATGTAAATTCAACAAAGACTTTAAAGTGAAAATACAGGACAAGTTTTAGGAAGAGAAAATATAAGACAAGTTTAGGAAGTGAAAACCAAACATATGTTCCAAAAAAACACAATGAAAATCGTGAAAAGTACCTTATCAGAAACAGGAAGTGGGAAAATGTATGCCAACATACTGTATGTAAAAAAAGAATAAAATGCTTGCAGAGACTTCTACTAGTACGCATAATAAATTCTTTATTCTAAATGGCTTTGGACGGCACTGATAAGTAAAAATGAAATTTAAATGTTGTCAACCTTAGACACTCCACAAAAATGAAAACAGCAACAAAGAAAAAGGAAGTATCTACATCAATGTTTTGCCTACTATACCATAAAATGAGCATGTAACCAGTCGTGTGACAAACATGATTTTCAAGGTATGCGCATCAAACTACCTGCATATTAATACAGTTGCTACAGGATGTTATCACATATTCAGCTTCACAGTTTACACAGCATTTCTGTAAATTTATTGGATAGAGAGAGCAAAGATACCTGTACATGTGACATGAGAACGGTAAATAGATGTACTTTTTTTGTCCCTGAAACTGAGCTCTCTAGTATCTACCAAATGGTGCACTTTTGCACGTGAATGCAAATGATTCCACGAAACCCCCACTTCATAATTTTCACAGAAAATATACTGTGGAATAGACTGGTAGTCTGGTACAGTTACAACACATGCATCTCTGTATAATTGTGAAGTAACTAAGACATTGCTTTATAACATCCATTCTTTCATAGAGTGCTGAAGCCACATACTTGACGCAACTTGACTTCTCTAGTCTTTTGAAAATGGCAAAAATGACCTTCAGGCTGAAAACTACATCGTATGTAGACATACTGTGCAGTGTGCAGCAATACTTGGCAATATTTGTACTACCTGCGATTAATTAGAATGTTCAGAAAACTGATTGGCTTTCACATACATGTACATACAATGTAAACGCTAGCTCATGGAAATTAATAGCCGTTGCCTAGCTACAAACATTTTACACCACCTTTCTCCTCCACCTGCCCATGCTCTGCAATCATTTCCCAATTGATCAATTACCGACAACTTTCAAGGTCACAATCACATAGGGCCCCTATATGGGCATGCACACACTGTCATTACCTACACAACTTGCAATGTATATCATTATGCATGATTCAGAAGAGTGTAATTGCAGACTGCAGACATAATTTCACCAATTGAAAGCTTTGATCAAAATAATGCAAATGCCTTCATAATTCATAATGATACATTGGTATTTGTGAGAGACATTGATGAATCTAAATCCTCCTATTTGCTTTTCATGAGTGTTAAAATACCTACATTTATGAAAAGAAATCAATTTTTAATCCACAAATTCATTCATTACCCGGTACATTTTCTCATCTGGTCATTTTGAATAAATATGATTTTTGTTAATGGTTGTAAATGTGCACATGTGTACATATGCTTGTCTAAAGCATAATGCAAAATAACTACAAGGCTGAGGTACTTTTGCAATCAACAAATGCTTTAATATCACTGCACAAGCAATTTTTAGAACCATGCAAAATGTGAGAGCTACAAAATGTAGCTATACCGATTCTTTCACGTAAATGTCTGTGTTTAATCATGGTCTATTCAGTCACAATCAGCATTACAATGGCATGGTGAATTTATTGCTCTGGAAAAAAACAACAACACATGTCTCCATTCAAAAGCCACGCAGTTAGAAATAGCATGAGCGGATAGGGTCGTATGGCAGCGTACAATGCATTGCTGCTTAACAATAATTCGATTATATCTCAAGCACACACCAGTATTCAAATTTGACCTACACTGTATTTGGAGTTCAATAGTGCACACTGCACAGCATGGCCAGAAATGGTATATACATGTATGTCCATCTCTGCATGTTTCACTGAAAATACATGTATTTAGATGTAATGATGGAATGTTATAAATTCACATTAATTATAGGAATAATTAAACTCTTTCCTGTGAGTGTGGAGTGTGGACCCATGCCTGTATAAGTTACGATAAAATCATACACTTCAACAATGAGTTAACACCCTTATGACTCTCAACAGGTGTTACATAATCAGTCGAGTTTCAGTTTGAAACCTGTACACCTTGATTCAGGGGAGAGACAAATTTTGGGCTACTTTTCAAGCTTGCTTGCATGAAAATAACACTCTTTAATTTGTTTTGCATTGAACTCTATGCAAATTTTTGGGGGCACTTTTATGACTTTCGGGGGCTCTTTTGGGCATTTCTGGGGCTAAATCGCCCCGAGCCCCCATGTATTTTTGTTCACTGTCATTCAAGCATCCATCAGCGTGTTTCCACAGAAAACATCGACACGGTATTTTCCGTGTCATACCGTGTCATACCGTGTCATACCGGGTCAGTTTTCCTGTGGAAACACATGCGTGTCGGGTCGAGTCGACCGAGATGCGGATTATCAGATCCACCTCTGGGAGGTAGATCTTGACGTGTCGACCCCAACAAACTCCCTGTAAAATCTCTGTGGAAACACACAGCGACAAACCGTGTCTGGCGGAGCATCAAGGCACGCGAAGCCCCAATCACCACTGCAGCGTGATTGGTTGAAAAATACCGAAATACGCGTATACAATAATATGTTTATATACGCGCTGTACGTAACAATGAAAAATGTACGTCACAATAGAATAGCGTAGAATCCTGTGTAGATCTAAATCCACGATCGAGGTCAAAGGTTGAATCTTGACTTCCGATTGACACGGCATTTGCCTGACTTGGAACACGGAATCGGGGCGAATCGGAATGCTGCGCTCTGTGGAAACAGATTGGTTTAATACCGTGTCGCCGCGACACGGTATTTCAATCCGGAAAAGATAATCCGGGTTCCACTTTTTTTCTGTGGAAACACGCTGTAAGATTCAAGCTAAATGTACCAAGGAGGTAGGAGGATACCTCCGTGGTTAAACTGTGCTTCTCTGATAGCAATTGGCAACCCTGAATTTATAGAAACAAATTGTAATTTGCATTTCTCGAGTCACTTACAGTACAAGAATTTAGTTTCCTTCCAGGCTACCACTTTTTTTTAAACCCATGAGAATTTCAATATTTGCAGGCTAGTACATTTGTGCTTTAGTCTATAGACATTTAGACAGAATACAAGGGCACAAATACAGCAGGCTTGTTTTCAAGGCGATCCCAGATCCTAACAACTGAAATCAGTATAAATGTGGAGGAAGAACAATTTAAGAATGATTCATCACCGAACAAAAAGTACATGGGTATGCCATTCAGAATCCATCCTTCATCAGCCCCTAATTTGCAAATGGATAGAGGTATTAAATTGCCCAGGGTCCAGAGACTTGGGTAAATAGTGTCGACAGAAATCCATTCATTTGTAGAAGGGATTGAGGTACAAAGGTGCTTTCTCTAGAAAGTTAAAAATAAACACAAAGCTTTCAAGTTAATTCATCACAGCTTAGTGCAGCACAAATGAAACAGTACAGGGAGGTTGAATAATGCCCGTTTTAGCTTGCTCAATATATGGCAAAAATACAAGTAATTCTCTTGGCTATTCTATGCTATACATGTATACTGTACATCTCTGACTATGGCAATGCTGACGGGGAGGGAGGGAGGAAGAGAGGAAGAGAGACAGAGAGAGGGAGAGAGAGAGAGAGAGGGAGGAGGAGAGAGAGGGAGAGAGAGAGGGAGAGAGAGAGAGAAAGGAGGGGGGGGGGGGTGGGGGAGAAATTAAACCTGAATTGAAATGTAAAATGGAATGGAATCACTGAATATAAAAGTAGGTAAAATAAAAGGCAGTGAAACATTATTGCACTATGGTAAAAAGAAAACAACAACACATTTACAATAGTTGGGTGTATACATGTACTGGTACAGGTACAGTATACATTTAGTTTCCCAATCTCCTAGATAGAAAATGAAACCTTCAAAATCTTCAAAAAATAAAACTTGATTTCAGACTTTGTAATGCAGATGAAACATTATACATGTATGAAAACTCCCTGTTCATTTTCTGTATTTACATTATTTACAGAAAGAGAGAGATAGAGAGAAACTAATAGTATAATCCCTTGGCTAAGAAAGGATACTTAATAATGTTTAGACTATCATTTCACTTTTATCTACAGCTTCTAAAAACTGCATGTTTGTCAGCAGATATCAACAGTCAATCTTGATAGGCTCGATAAATCTTATTCTTTAACCACTTCATAAAAAACCTGGTATGTTTCATCTGCTGGGTGTACATTGAAATGATTGATCGCTTAGCTGTAAATTACAAGCCTGGTTTCAAATCCAATGTGATATTTAATGTTGGAGTGTCTGTCATCGATGTGATAAACAAAAAGTCAAAAACAATATGTTTCCTTTGCTTTTTATCCTTGTAAATGATATATCATGCAGTATGGCATGTCATTCCTGGTGCTCAGGTTTTCTTTTCAAAGGTTCATAGATATGTTTTTGTATTTATACTGGTACGAAGGATGGCTGTATGTACAACTAGTATATTAAATGTTTCAAGCAGAGAGTTGCCATACATTTCATACTTGTGTTCCTTGAGAGATAGCATGATTTACTGGTTCAAATTCCAAGTAAATTTAAATGGCCGCAATCTCTTTTCATGATCACACTGCAAACATAATGATTCAACATGCAGTCCATGTTCACGTATGTATGACCATATTAGCACACAGATCTGCCAAACAGAATTTGATCAGAGTGCAAACTGCATTTACAGTGTTTGAGCTCAGTTTGTAAATGAAATTTAGAAGTACATGTACTGTACATGTACATACACTGAACTGAAGAATGGAGTCTAAAATTATAATACCAACTTTGCCAAGATATCTTAGTTTGAAAATATTCAATATAGCCATTGAAGGCCTACAGTGTATATAAAAAAGTAAAACTTACACATTTATGTATTCATACATTTGTGTAGGCCAGCAATATTGACAACTTTGCCAAACTGTCTAAATTTCAAAATATTCAATAAACATGCAAGCTGATATCCTATATGTACATGTAGTAGGCCTACAATACAAAATATCTGACTTAGAAAAAATATTCAATGAATGAGTAAGCCTTCATATGACCTGCACTTTGAAAAGATTTTGTAAACTGCCGGCTGACAACAAGCAAACTGGGCCACAATACTCTTGTAATATCCCCAGGGCCGGGTAGTAAATCAAGGAACATTTCTAGGCTTTCCTATGTCATAAAACGTACAGTTAGGAAAGACAGATTGATAAACTAAACATTTTGACATTGACTATTTGGGCCATTCCATGGGAAGGTGGACATGACACTAAAATTTCAAGTTCATCAAATTGCTAAAAAATTATTTATTATGATTTACACACATGTTGAAGTTACAGAAACAAAAAGAATTACATCAATTGATCAAATATTTTCTGAGATACAGCAACAAACATGGGAAAGATTTTTAGTCATCCAAACTGCTAAAATTTACATACTTAACTAAAAATTTTTTTTTTTTGTTGGAAAAATATTGTTAAGACTTCTATTAATTTGATTTATACTTAGGCATATTAGGTCTACTTCAGTCCCTAGGAGGAAATTTCTACACCACCACCCAAAAATGTTTCACCATCACACACAAAATATGCACTTGAGCCAAGTAACGCGAGTTACCAAAAATATGATTATTTTTCATTCTGAAAAAATCAGTAGAGCTAATTTGTTGGCACTCATAATTTTCTAAATTCATTACCCCCTAATCCTGCAAGCAAGATGTTTGCTCAAATAAACATTGTTATTATCTTTTAAAATGCCAACGAAAAGTGTAACGCGAGTTACCGTGTAACGCGAGTTACCACAATGTAACGCGAGTTACCAGCTAAAAACCTAAGTTCCCACCAGCATGAGCAGCTCTTGACCTGTACTTGTGTTATGTTGTTGTTAATAAATAAAAATAAATTCAAATTCAAATTCATGATGCACTGTTTAAGCATAAGAGGGCAGCCTAAATGAGATCAATTAATAGCATACTCAAGGTCATACTCAAGGTCAAAGAGCACATGGCACATTCCTGAGTTAAGAGAGGCTTTCACTAAGTATTTAGCAGTGATTGAAAACCCAAAATTCATCTTCTGAATTAACAGCATCAAGATTAAAGGAGGGTAAGTCTATTTTAATAATCTTTACCTATAATTAAAAAAAAAAAAAAGTTTAAAAGATTTAAACAGAATCTTGAGTTCTGGAAATGATGGAAAAAAAAATTCTCACAGAATGAAAATAACTTGAACTGAATGCTCTTCATTCTTCCAAATAAATAACATCTTTTAATTGATTTTTGAGAATATGTACGAGTAGTAATAGTAACAGTAATAGTAATAGTAACAGTAGTAGTAGCAGTAGAAGTAGTAGTAGTAGTAGTAGTAGTAGTAGTAGTAGAAGTAGTAGTAGAAGACTTTATTGGATAACTTGTTTAGCACATGACTAATCTTCCACAAGGTCCATAGATCTTATATCAGAAAATTGATTTTTCTCAGTGTTGTCCCACATAATATTTCCTGTGTTAGCTACACAGAAAAGATGATACAGTCATGGGGAATAATGAATATGATTTCAAATATGTCTGCATTAGACTTGGCTTGCCTGAAAATTCTTCTACATGTAATGTATGATAACAATTCAGGAATACTATGATGACCCTATTCATGGTGAATTCACTGAACAAGACAACAGTGATTTTTAAAAATCATACCACAGGCCTTAAATTTCGTCATTTTTAGGGCAAGGCCAGTTTGGCCTTAAAGTACCTCATATTTTTAAGGGCACCAAGGCCAAAATATTTTTACAAAAAGGGCATCAAGGCCAAAAGAAAATTATTCTATTTTTGTTAGATGTCATGTGTATTTTATAATGAAACTTGTGCGGGATCAATTTCCCATGACTTTTAGCACCAGCTTCTTCACAGAATGTATAGAGGTCTACGGTACATACAAACAACGGCGGCCAGGAGCAAGGGGCAATTTTTTTTCTAAAGTTGCCCCTTGCCCACGGGAATTTACCAGAGCAAGGGGCAATTTTCCAAAAAGAGATAGACTAGGCCCCTAATCTAATTATAAGTTCAAAGATACAATGTTAATTTCATAATGTGAATAGAACGATCAATTTAATAACTTTTTAATCTTAACAATATATCAACAGGAAAGATTGATTAAGAACATCAAACATATTCTAAAGTAACTAAAAATATTGATGAGCAAATGTTAATAAATTGTAAATTTCACAAACATCGAAAGTCAGAAGGACTTGGCAAGTTTACCAGGTATCCCAAATCGAAATCGTACCTCACACACAAACCTTCCGCCACACTCTCGGTAGCTGGTAGTAGGAGCAAATTTGAAGAAATTATCTTTTTAATTGTTGTATAACCAACCCAGGGAAAAAATTAAGTTTTTCATTTCGGAGGCTCCATTTCAAATTTTTAGGAAATTTACGGGGGCTACTTTTTCAACTTTCGGGGGCTTTTTTTCCATTTCGGGGGCTCTTTTTTCTGGGGCTACTTTTTCATTAATTCATAAAAGGATAGGCCTAGGGGGTCTACAGTTTGTTGAGATTTGTTTAGTAGGCTAAGCCTAAGGTTTCGGGCTTCCTGCTTCATAATTGCCTATTAAAAAAGAAACCCCTTTTCTAGTACAATAACTAAGTCATCAGGGTTTTTTAAAGTTATGTAAGTTTCAATGACACTTGGATTTGTGGGGGTGAAGCTTGCAATTTAAACGTTAGAGGTTTATGAATAAAATTATTGTTCTTGATGTCTTTATTTTACTACATACAATAGTGTGCATATGTAAAAACACTTAAATCAAGATGCAGTGGCAACAAAATAGTTGTATCCCATCAATGTGTGTCAGGCCATTTGAATGGACATAATGTAACGCGAGTTACCGTAACGCGAGTTACCAATATATATGATTCCTACACTTTATCTGTTCATTGTTTCTTAATTTTTATATTGTAAAGTTATAAGTCATAACCTACTATCAAGTCAAGGCAGGAAAGGTTTTACAAAGATTGGCTAGTATGAGGAGACTTTGCCAAAAGATGCTCTTACAGGATTGACCATGTCCTTTTTTTGTAACGCGAGTTACCGAAATTAAACGATTCAAGAATCTCAATATATTTGTCCTTTGTTTTTCTTATTTGGTTCATTTAGTTCTTCTATGTCTACCCTACCCATGTTGAAAAAAGCAACTTGTAAATCCTAGCAATTACAAAGATATAGGCATATTATCCTGTTAATGTACCCATTATGTGTAACCCGAGTTACCATGGAATGGCCCATTTGGAATACTGTTTCGTTTACTGAGGTTGAGAATTTACTAGTATTCATGGTATTCTTGAACAAAGATTACTGGTATAATACAAGCAATATTTTTGCAGGGTTTGTTTTTCATGGTCAAGGGTCAAGGGCTACTTTTTTATGATGCTCTATCTATAAATGATTGAGTGGCGACCACCCAGTGAGAAGTGTAGTGAATGAACATTATAGTTTATACTGTAGATCATGCAAGCATCAATCTAAACATGGAGCCTCACTAAAATTCAAAACTCCATATCTGTCCATACCAATATTCTAGTCTAGTCAAGGACGACTCTAAGAGCCTAGATAAATCTGTAAATTTCTGGCAGGAGCAGGTACAGTACAGAGGCTATTGTAGTCTCATAGTGCAGACTGCAAACACTGTAATGCACCACGACTGACCAACAAGGGTTTCGGCCAGCAAGCTACCTGGTACATAAATGTACAAGTACATCTTCATCTTCATTACTTCTTAAATTTAAAGAGGACACCAAGGGGGTGTTTCACAAAGATTCTAAGTTGAACTTAACTCTAAGTTAGACTTAAACATTACGGAGAGCCATTTGTAGCCTTAAAATAAAATATATATTCAAAAGTGAAAATTCAACTAATTTTAGACTTTTCATAAATTCCACATCAAGAATATGAAATCTCCCATTAATAGAAAATATGAATGATTTGAATCAACATTTTATGCCTTTTAAAATAAATTTTACAAAAAAATTTCAAGGATGCTTATGGCTTTCCATAATTGTTAAGTCCAACTTAGGATCTCTGTGAAACACCCCCTTGGTGTACAAGTACATGTTCATCTTCATTTCTTCTTAAAGAGGAAACCAGATGCTATAGTGAGCAAATTGCTACTAAATATTGCTTTTGATGCATGGCCACCAAAAATGCAATCTAGATTTCTAATCACCTTTTTGGGTTGATGGTCAGGGTAATGATCTGAACAGATATTCCCATGGCTTTGCATCATTAGCAGAGCATTTCAATCCAGAATTTTGTGATTTATTTCTTCTTCTTTGTAGTAACTATAGTAACTAACTACACTAGTAAAGAAAGAAGTGGTTTTAGGTGAGTTAGTTTCAACAATGATATGGTGTCACGGTGCAGTGCCGCTTGATATGTTTTCTTTGAAAGCAAATTCTTTGATGAGTTGATGCATTGTTGTGTTTGATCATGCAAATCAACTTCTTCAAGTGTAGGCAGGGCAGAAAATATAAAAAGTAAATTGCCTAGTTGTTCAAATAATCATAGCATTTTATGTGTGCATTATATACCCCAAAACTATAATTTTCACCATTTTCACTATTCAGCACTGGTTTGGAATTTGGATAATGAATTTGTTCTCAACAATTGATACAATTCTGAGAACTTGCAATACAGAAATGAAAGGATTCAAAGGAGAACATTTTCTTAAATTTTTGCACGGAATGGCCGTCAGGCTCTATATTGTAACGGTAATCCAGCTTAGGCGACATATCCATTTCCTCCTTCCGGAGACCTTAAAAGGTTAGAAATTCATGTAATTTGTTCTTGTGCACGTTTGTGAAGAAATTTACTGGTATTGGATAAGAAGAGTTTATGATATGTCTAATTCATTCTTTAGTCTTTACTGTTATAGTGTACGGAATACATCTTCCTGATCACTAAAAATGCACTAAGTCTAAGTTTAAGGTCAAATTTGATGTACATTGTATAGTAAAACAGTGGGCATCTTTGACCTGCCCATTCTCACAAATATTTCAACTCCTTTGCGAATTCATATACCGTACTGTGCCCGGTAAAGCAACTGCATGGAACAAAGGTACACTGTAAATGTTCACTTTCCCTTACCGGTAATCAAATGATTGCATCCTGCAAGTGATATGCACAGGTTTGTTTTTAGGCAAAGAACATTGATCAAGGATAAATTATCATTTGGATGTACAGGTAGGATTGAAAAATTTAACAGGCCTACATTTACAGGCACTACATCAAACCATTAGAAAAATACTAAACACACACATTTTAAAAGCTTATTAACCAACCTAGACTATCACTTAATCATTTAAAATGAATGGCAAAGACACTGCATCCAAAGGTTCTATGCAACTGTGTGTTACAACTTTCAAGGCAGTGTAAGTATTTTAAAAACAAAAACAAAACAAAACAAATAGCCCAACGTTCTACATAGTGTACTGTGTGTCACACACTTTCAAGGTAGTGTAAGTATTAAAAAAAAATAGAGTGGAGAGATTCTGAGAAAGTATCTCAATCCTAGTCTCATTGGCAGATACAAATGTGACTAGCATACACAAGACTTGTATGTAAAAATAAGAAGAACGTGACGGTAAACCGGTAAACCCCATATATTCAATAACTTATGAGTGACTTTTCTCACACACAATCCACTTTAAAATGGTACACCTGATCAACTTGGTACATTTCAAGGACTGCTACAAAGCCTACAAAGTACAATAGATTATAATTGTAAGGCAGCAAAAACACAATGCTAAATCTACAATGTATACATGTACATGTATGTACAGTATGAGGTTACAAACATTTCAAAAGGCGGGCTATGTGGGGGGCACAAAAATGCTGTGTAAGGACGACTGAGAAAGATACTGAAGAGATGTTATCCCAAAGAGGGTAACTCTGCCCACCCTTCTCCTGCATTGGTTATCTCCCTTTCTTCTGTTGCTTCAGGAGTTTCCGATGCTTATCGATAATTTCCTTCAAGGTGTCGAGAACGTCTTCAAATCCTTCTCCCGTCAACGCACATCCTGCGAGCACGTTCACCGTATGTTGCTGTTTCCTAAGCGCTGGTATAGTCAATGCTTCTTCGATGGTCGATACACCAACCGCTTGCCTCAAGTCCTGCTTGTTCGCGATCAACATAATTGGAACACCTTTCGTTTCCGTACGCTGTGCCACTTTGAACAATTCAAACTTGGCTTCATCAAAACGCTCCTTGTCCGTGCTGTCAACAACGTAGACAATCGCATCGGCCGCTCGTGTGTAGGATTTCCATAGAGGACGTAGCTTCTCCGCTCCGCCCGCGTCCCAGAACTTGAACGTGGAGCCTTTGGCCGACCCTTTTTTACATTTGATCTTTTCGGTGTTGAAGCTGATGGTTGGGACAGTGTTCACATATTCGTCCAGTTTGAGTCGGTAGAGGACTGAAGTTTTACCGGACGAATCCAAGCCTAGAATAACGACATGGTATCCGTTTGCGAGAAGACTCCCAAATATGTGGGCCATCTTGGGAATAGTTCACCATTTGAAACTGATTATGTTCAATTGAGCTTTGTCATTTCCTGACATCAGTTCCATTTTAGTTAAAATCATGACGAAGATCACACAAATGTTTCAAATCATAATGAATGTGAAACATGACTCCAAACCACTTGTTGATTTCAGTTTCACTCTGTTTCCAAGGAAAACAATAACTAACGATGGTGTGAAACTTTCACATTTCATCTATAAATGTTAAAGCTTGAAACTTGAGTTTAAACTCTAAATGAAGATCCAACTCGACTTCAAATCTGCAACACACGATGTTGTATTATCAAAACCTCATGAATTGTAGTGCAGACTTCCCCCTTCCTCACTTTTGCAGGCACCCACCATCGGGAAGTAGATAAAATAAAAAGTGGATCCGGGTATGGTGGTCCTTGCCAACAAGATCACACCAACCAGCCAGCTAGAACTTAGGAAGCCCTCCTTTTCAATTTAATTAGGGCGGGTTTAATCTCCTTTTGTAAATGTGCCGTGACGTCGTTGGTGAGATGATTCTAGTGCGAATAGCTAGGATGCTATTGTTAGTCCTCCCCCACTCTCCAAATTCAATTCAATGGCTTCCCGGTACGAGTCGAATCCTTCATTGTGATGGCAAAGCAATGGAAAAGGTCACCGGGCCAAATTTATGATTAGGCCTGCTGGAAGTGCCGCAGTATTTGGCGTAGACAAAAATGTAACCTTCGGCGATATAGAGCCGAGAACGAGATGAATTAAACTTCAAAATCAAACCGGTGTTGCAGCCTCCAAATGGCTTGTCGTTGTTTGGAAGCGGCTTCGATTTAGCGTTTACGTACATGTAACTGATTTGTAAACAGGGGAAATGGATATTCCACCTGCAAGATCTAATGTCTCTCATCGATGTCGAGACACGAAGATGATGATGAAGGTGGTCTGATGTCTGAAGCGTACCTGCACTCCGTAAATTGCTGACGACTCTACAGTACTTTACTTAGCGTACGTCGCGAACGGGGTCCCTGCATGAGCAGCCGTTTGACATTTGGCTGTGCTGAGTGCACCTGTGCACTGCTCCACGTTGGTAGGCGGTACCAGAGCATTGCGGGGCTGCGTTTTGATATCGATTTGTTTATGTTGATTTTCAAAAGGTTTAAGGACATGTCAAGTTTGTTTATAACCGCATGGATGTATTTTTGCCGTCGGTTTTGTTAAAATGATTAACCTAAATTATGAAATGTAAAACTCCATAAGATAGGATCTTGCATCTCCTCAATGCATGAGATATACTCGGGAAGATATTAGATATTGCCCCTCTTATTGCGAGGGCGTGGTCAATCCGCACCCCTCGCGCACCCCTCTGAGATTGATCAGGGTCTTTCCAAATTATAAACAAAAATAATAAATTAAAATAGTTCGAAATATTATCTTAAGGGCTTATACAAAATATGTAAAAAGACAATTGACTTTGTAGGGGCAGGAATTAAGTAGGCCTATTTTCGATTAGTCCCCTGTATTACTCGCATGTCCTACTGGCCTCAAACAAATATAACAGAACGCGATTATCTTTTTAAATGTTTGTGCATTAACACTGTAGTGGCGCTACAGGGCGGGGGCATAATATGTACCATATTGACTATCGAAATCTATATATAAATTGAAATAATAGGGAATGCAATTACGATATATACGATCCCCTACCCTCACCAACCTAAAAAGACATTAAATGCCTCAAATAATGATAATAATAATAATTGCTGGACCCATTCTGAACCACTGCCACGGTCCATAATAAAGCTATTTCTCGATGTGGGCCCATTAAGTTATTTGGAAGAGAGAACAATCTTAGAAGACGACGTCAGGTCGGTAAAGACCTTTACAACAATGGATAATCTTCTTCGAGTAGGGCTGAAAGGGAATTATTGCCAAGGAATGTTTTCTGATCCTAAAACTATAGACCATATATCACCGGGGTTCTTGCGTCGATCACGGAGATTTGCATCTGACGTCATAATCATCTATTCTTTAGCATAAGACAAAGCTTCGATGGCCACAATAGCGCAATAATCAGAAAATTAGAAAGGGTAAAAAGAACCCAGTTCTACTCGAGTAGAAAGAGGAAACGACTCAAACGAGACTTTCAAAAAGGTCGTTGTGGCGAGATGGATTTCCAAGAGATACGGATATAGGCCGAGGTACCCAGTTTCGGTTTTATTTTGTTTTACCGATGTTCAAATTATACTTTCAAAATAACTCTTCCGGTGATAGGTGATATTTGATTCATATATTTTTGTTTCAATATCACTTAAACTATCATGACTAATAACAAAGGAAGTAATTATCTATACAATTGTATAGATACTGTAAGCAAATAATAAGTATACAAACGTAGAAAAGAGAAAAAGCCCAAGTCATGTTTTATTATTAACAATGCAGGAATAATACATTACTATAATTTTATATAATCGAGGGATTACTTTGGTGACAAATGTTATTAGCATTTAACCAATTCAGTCTACCGTAGTAAAATGCATAGTATTTGTAATTTTTAAATATTTTTTACAAACTTTCGTTTGATTTCAAGGAATAAAATGACAAGAACTAGAATGATTAGACCGAAAAACAAGTGTAACATTCTTTATATTTTATAAATAAATACCCAGTATAATTATGATAAGGAATTTTGAGTGTTTTGGCCATTATGTGATTTTCACTTCTCATTTTAATGGACAATTTTTGTTCTCATAAACTTTCAAAATAAGCAAGAATCAATATTCAGTACCCCTCCAGCTTAGTTAGGGCATTATCAAATATGTACTGGCATAACTTTTGTTATTATTAGAATCAAACTACTGGGTAAGGGTTTCTTGAAGGGAGATGGTGATTGGTTAATATCCTTAAGGCTGTGTTGGGATTTTAATGTGCAATGATTAAAAATGATCACCAAAGTATGAGGAGAAGATGGGTTTTCTGTGTGTTGAAGTCTAGAGGGTTTTTGTGCTGGATGTTAAAAAATGAAACTCTGGGAAAAGCACATTCCAAAAAACAATGAGACACACATACCATTGAATAAATTCAAGTTTCTTTTATTACAAAAAAGCATATTCTCTGAAAATAATATATACAGTGCACAGGTCCACTTTATTCAAGTACGGTATGAACTGAAAAATGAATATTGTAGAAATCTGTACAAGAATTGTGAAGACATTTCACATTACAGTATATACAACATTGTAGGAAAAGAACATGTTTACCTACAGACAGAACAAACAAACAGGACAAATAAGGGGACCAGGAAAATTACCTGCTTTAAGTTTTGTTTTAAAGTGCTTTAAATTATTCCATTGTATAACCTACCTCAAACAAGTGTCTTTCACTACTGAAACATTCAAGCTTTATTGTACATATATTGAGAAAGAGTCTACTTTTTTGTAATATGTCTTAACTTTATGATACACTTTCCTCACAAAATTTTCTCTACAAACCCTTATTAGCTGGTCAGATGCTTCTGTAACCCAACAACAACTAATCTGCATTCTGAGGAATTGAGAGACAATATCTCAAAGCAGGTGGATGTACATAAACAGGCATCAAGGGGGGGGGGGGGGGGGGGGGGTAAATTGTCCATCATTTTTTTTACCCTTACAAGTTTCTTGATCAAACTATTTAATCACATGCATGTAACATAGATTTTCTTTGAAAAGAAACAGTCATTATGAAAATTATATGAAGTATTGAAGATAACTTCAGGTTACATCACATGGGATATTGTGAGTGTGTAAAGAAAATAGCATTCTATAAATACAAACCAGAACCAGAGAAGACATCTCCACCTTTATTTCAAATTTCAAATATGATGTTGATAATATCAATACGAGGCATCACTAGATTTGACAGAAAAAAACTAGCATAATAACCATTGCAGTTTCCTCCCTATGAACATAACAAGATGATAACTACTCTCAAAATTGTTTAATAGCCTTGTGCATCACCTACTGAAATGTGTGAACACAACAATGATGTATTACATAATCAATACATGGGACATACAAGAGGGTGTTGTAATTGCCCATGAGTTAATTTTCGGAAATATCTGTGATCGTGTTTAACTCGTACCTAAATCATCCAAGAAAACATTTAGAGGACATTTATGAACAGTTTTCACATGCTGCATGTTATGGCTAGTTGACGAACCCCCGACAGTCAACTGTTTGCGCATCACAACATATGCTTTTGTTTTAATGAAATTTATAGCATAAGGGAATGGTTAGACAAGCATCCAAGGTTTATTATTCAACCATATACATTGAGTGATTTCAAGTTGGGTGTTTAAGGCTGGTGTTAGTGTTTAATAAACACTAACACCAGCCTAAACACCGAAATGGAAATCAGCTGGTGTTAAGGCTTTGACCTCTGAATATCGTCAACTTCCGGTAGCTAGTGTTATCGATTTTGCAAAATTGTCGTCTGCTGAACCGACCTTTGTGGCTGGTGTTAATATTTTACGTACAAATGTCCTATTCACTAACACTAGCCCCTAGGGATTAAGCAAATGTTGATTTCCAGTTCGGTGTTAGTGTCGTACCCGCACACAGTCAACGCACGAACGACGCCAATTTATTGCCTGACGATCAAATACAAATATGTGAAACAGGTAATTCATATATTCTTTTGTGTAAAATTAGTTATTTTATAAGACCAGAGAAATAGGTGTAAATTTATTCTGTGCTTTTCATGATATCTTTAGTTTTTATGTACTGTTTTTAAATCATCGTCGTGAAATCAAGTATGTGGTGACGTCACGGCTGGTGTTAAGCTATCGATTTTGATATCGGTATCGGGCTCTTAATTTCATCAGCAAATGTTCCGCTCGATTTAAGAGCTCTTGACTGCTCTAAACACTAACACTAACACTAACACCAAACTTGAAATCACTCAATGTACCACGCACTAATGTAGTAAATGTAGAGTCAATAGATGGCAAATGCAGCATCACAATGTTGATTCAGTCAAACCTGCTTTAGCGACCACCTGTCTACAAAGACCACATTTCCCCCCCCCCCCCCCTTGAACATGGTTTCTCATTAAAACATGTACTAAAGGAACCTGTCTACAAAGACCACATGTCTACATAGACCACTTTTTGTGTTTCCTAGGGCGGCGGCTATAGACAGGTTTGACTGTACTTTGAGAGTACCGTCATTTGTGAATATTCAAATATTCACTTGTGATTGTTCAAATATAAAACTCATAAACAAGAATCCTTTTTCATCTATTTGCCCATCACGCACCTGCGGTAATTGCATCAAGTCCTTAGGGAGAGAAGATATTATTATAGTATCTGGGGGGCATTTCACAAAACTTGTCATCAGTGACAAATGAGAGTTTTTGTTATAAGCTACTGAAATCCTTGCTTCTGAATGGTTATCAGCAGATTTGTCACTGATTTTTGTCATTTGTCATTGAAAGAAGGCTTTGTGAAACGGGTCCCTGGACCTGCTATCATCCAGCTTATGGCACATATGACAAGGAGTACCATGTATTTCATTGTTTTTCCTATAACTATGGTGCACTCTGTGTAGGTGTCAAGCCCATAGGGAGCACCTGTAAGGTCTCTGCAATAGGTGGTACAGTCTTCTGGTGCACTCCAACCCCAAAAAAAGCTAGCTCGGAAATATATTTCAATGTTCTTTCTATATCTCTGATGTACTGTGTGGAATCCATAGACTTTAGCTGTAAGGTGACAAGGTCTCTGCGATAGTGGTTCAGTATCAGCCTCATGTTGCACTCCTATCTAGAAAGCGAGCTCCGACAAGTTTTTAATTGTTCTTTCTTTGTCTATGATGCACTCTGTGTAGGTGTGGAGTCCATAGAGAGTAGTTGTAAGGTCTCTGCAATAGGCGGTACGGTGTCAATCTTATGGTGCACTCCTACTAAGAAGGCTTGCTGCAGGATGGTTGTTGCTTGTTCTGCAAGAGAAAGAAGAAGAAAAGATTTGCAGAATGTTTTTTTTTGGAGGGGATGTATATTGGACGTCCACCCTGTTATTAATTTGGTTTCAATAGAAGCAGGAAAATGAGAGAAACAGGTTAGTGAAAGTTTGAGCCAAAACTGATTGAAAACTGGAAAGTTATGAAATTTAAAGGTGCGATCAATCAAACACGAATGGGCAACTCTTGTGACGTATCTTCAAGCTCCCCTCTCATTTGCTCTGTACTAATAAACTTAGAAATATATATTTGTCTTTAAGAATATTTCCAATTATACATTCAGCCTAAATATAATTATTGCAAATATGTTTTTATACAACCCCTGTAATAAACAAGTCTATTCCCTCATCAGTAACTGAGAAAATTTTATAAAATTTTCTATACATAGCAAATTAGAGATGAGCTCGCAAGATACCTCACAGTGTTGCCAATTTGTGTTTCACTGATGACAACTTCAAAATTTCATAACGTTCCTGTTTCTAATCTGATATTGCTCAAACTCTAAATTTTCTGCTTTTATAAAAACCAAGATAACATTCAGGTGGACTTCCCCTTTAAATTCACACAGCAACTTTTCTGAATGGAGAACCAACAATAATCACCAGCCAGGTTGCCATAATCCAATATCCAGAATGGAACAATAGTTTGTCGGTTATTGGTCGGTTAGGAGTCGGCCAGTGTGACCGAGGTATGACTGCCAAGTGCAATATCATATGATCAGAAGAAAGTATGATATTAACCTTGTATGTTCTTATGTTTGTACAATGAACTACATCAGCAGCATTGAACTAGTGTGGCCTTTAAAACACCTCTTTGGCAATCCTTGTCAAGTCCTGTTACTCAGTCGATGCCTTAACCCCCTTTCAAACTCTAATCAACCTGCCTTGGGGTCCCGACTCCCAGGTTAAGAACCATCGACCTACCATAAATCTCTGTGTATAAGACGCACCCTATTTTTAGGGCCAAGACCTTTTGTTTTTGCTTTTTTGCCGAAACCGAAGACAGCAAGCCAGATCAGAAAGCGTCTTATTTCAGCGTTCCGTAAGGTACGTTCGGAAACCCAAGCCATGCAGGGAAGGACTTTAATTTATTATGAGGCGCAGTTGAAGAGCTTGTGAACTTGTCACAAATAATAGTAACAATGTTGTTTTTGAAACTATAGATTACAGAGAAGTTTTGCTTTGAGACCAATTTTTTTTTTGGACAGGCTAGATTTTGAGTGGTGAGTCGATATTCCCTGTGTGAGTGAGCTGCATGATACGGGTAAGTGAGCTGAAGGCACGGAAGAGCTTCGGCCGGCAAAGGGCTATGTACAGGGGCATAATTTATTGAGACTGAAAAAAAAAAAATCCAAAACAAACAAACTCTCTTCCCTTCAAATGAGGAACGTAGTTTAACTTAAAAAAGTAGACCCTATTCTTTATTCGCATTATGTAATTTATGTTGAGACAGAGATTTTTTAAAACCCCTAAAAATGAGCATTTTGAGGACTCAAAATATCCTGTACCTATGTATAAGATCGCCCCCTAAAAGTGTGCCTTATACACAGAGATTTACAGCTGATTCCTTGAGTACATGGACCTACCTTGGCACAGTGCAGTGAAGTCAGCAAGGTATTTGAGGGCAGTCTGGACAACGCAGCCATCGTCAGAGGCAAGGGCATCAAGGTACGATGGTAGACATTTCTCTCCACAACTACAATTTGAGAAAAAAGGCAATAGGAAGAGAAAAATCCAATTAAGTTAACTCAAATCAACGTGGAAATATTTGAAAAGCACTAAGTTTTGTGAAGATAAGAGATTGATAAAAAAAAGTCACAACAAATCCTTACGTCAATTCGTTTAAAGTGAAGGTTGAGTTCTGGGGAGAGGAGAAAATAATTGTGAGCATTTTCATTGTTATTACGCAAGTGTGGAAGAACATCAAAGAAAAAAATATTCCCTGAAAAAGCATAGCTCTTCAAATGCCTCCATATTCCAAATATGACAAGTAACAGCTTAAAACTGAGGTCCGATTTTTATGCCACATGTTTGTGTAGTGAGTCCCATAAACATCTTTCTGTGTACAGTGCTGGTTACTTTACCAAGATTGGGCTAAATTTCTTTTCATTTTGATAACTCCAGAACATTGCAGCACACACCAATACTTATATGCTAGAAGATCAACCTTTACTGATCGATTCCACACTGTTTCCTTCACAATGCAATCGCATGACCAGAACTCAACTTTATCTTTAAGACTAGAGTATGCTCAGATTCACTCATCAACATGGTGAGTTGCCTTCAGAAGGGGTGTCAGAGTGAGTTTCATCATAGCATCTGCGTTTCCAAGAATCCCTTGGGGAGATACTTCGTTGATACTATGCACATAAAATGACATTTACGTGTGGAACTTCGATGATACTTGGACAGAGAGATAAAAGGACCTTATACAGCTTTTGAGATGTTAGACACCCATCCTTTTCACACAGGGGTCAAATTCAGAGCTGATTCGCTTAACTAAACAGCTTTAAAGAATTTTTTTTGTGTGAACGTCGTTTATACGATGTTTGGACAGATACGAAGTTGCGATTAATACGCCGGTCAAAGCAGGCTGCAGATACGAAGCCCGTATCTAGAGAGCAAAACATTTTGTGTGTGAACGTATATATGTCCTTAACTAGACCAGGCACTGCTCTTTAAACGCTCAGTAGGGACATTGCGCAGTGAGTTACTGCTCGTAAATGCGCAATGGCGTTTAAAGAGCACTGAATCCCGAACGACTGCACCAAAATTTTCTATGTGTGAATGATGTTGTATCTAAAGCTGATTAGTTTAAAGCTCTTTAAACTAATCAGCTTTAAAGAATTTTACCCCTGTGTGAAAAGGGGGACCGTTGTCTCTGCTTACCATGGGTTGTATCGGAGGTAACGTATGGTGAGACAGAAGGCCATGGCTCTGCATTCGGTGTTAGAAGATATCATCAGGCTCGCAAACTCGGTCTGTAAATTCACATTAGATACAAAGAATGAAGACTGTGTTGCATAAAACTTGATATCAATAACAAGTTACAAGCTACTGTTATAAGCTACTGAAATCAAGGCATCTGATTGGCTGAGAGCAAATTTTTCATAGAAATTTAGCATTTGTTATAGATAAAAGTTTTATGAAAAGGCCCCCAGGAATAGATATGCCATACCTACCCCAGAGCTGCCAACCTTGTGCGACCAAAAAAAAGGAGTTTCAAGCAAAAAAAAAGGAATTCATAAAAACGAAACTTACAACCACGCGCGACACACTTCCAATGCAGAAATGTTCATTCATCATGCTGTTTTTTTCATACAAGCAGGTAATTTTTTTGATGGTTATTTTGGTATTATCGGCATTTCATTTTTTTTGGAGAATATTTTTCTCTTCAAGTATGTTTTAAAATTAGTTTTCTATTGAATTTGTGATCACCATTTTAGGGCAGTTGTTTGACGTGTGGTATGTAAAAAAAAAGAAAAAAAAAAAGAGAAAAAAAAAAACAATTATTAAAAAACGTATTTTATGAAGAAAAAACGTAATACCGTAATTTGGAGGAAAAAATGGAGGAAAAAATGGAGTAATTCCGGCAAAAACGGAATGGTTGGCAGCTCTGCTACCCAACTAAAGCTATATGACTGTATTTTACCATTACTGTTAATTGTCTATGATTATGATTATTTTTGGGGTAATTGATTGGTAAACTTTTACCAGAAAAAAAACAAATTTCCAAATGGATAATGATTTCTCCTCATTTCTTTGAAGGTAATGTTGTTCTCCACATTAAATTATTACGTATTACAGTCAAACCTGTCTATAGCGACCACCCGAGGGAAACACAAATAGTGGCCTTTGTAGACAGGTGGTCATTGTAGACAGGTTCCTTTAGTACATGATTCAATGAGAAACCATTTTCAAGAGAAACAACAAATGTGGCCTTTGTAGACAGGTGGTCTTCTGTAGACAGGTGGTCACTAAAGCAGGTTTGACTGTATTGGGAATTTGGTGTTTAGATCTGATTATAAGTGAATTAACCTAATTAACAGAATTAACAGGGCTGAAACTTTTATACCAAGAATGAGATACCGGTAAGGAATAATAAACTAGAATAGAGGGCAAAAGATACATACAGCAATCGGATACTAGAATTCTCTCACCACATATATCGTGTATTTCCAACTTTTTTTTCCAAGGCAAAGGTAACATATTACCAACTAGGTAGATACAACTTTTGTCGCACAAAAGTAGGTTATATATTACACCTGCAGAAATCTAAGCCATGTCTACTTACGGCAAAGTGGTGTAACATTTCATGTTTCCTGAAAGAAGCTCCTTCTATTTCATTCAAGGCATCGATCACATCTGTCAATCAAATGAATATGACACATTCAAAATGTAAAATAAATCATGCTCATAATAAACACATCTTCAATATATATTGTATGTTCCCATCGGTTTTCTGATAAACTGTAATTGGTTTTGCCAAATTTGCAAGAAATTCTACATCACATGAGGAGAAGCAAGCGCACTAAAATGGAAGTCATGCCAAATTTGAGGAAATGTCGGGACTCCCTTTATGAATTTGAAGCCAGTGATACTATGCAATACAACACTTTCACCTCACAAACCACTTTAAGTTATGTAAAGCTTTGTTATTTTGTTGTTCAAGCAAGTTAAAATCATAAAATCATCTATTAAAAGAAAAAAAATGGCATTCCTCCTTAAAAGATGGACAGCCTAAAGAGGCTTACAATTTCATATAGCCACAATACACTAGCAAAATAATAGATTAGATATAATAGACCTTGCAGAAGTAAGAACACATTAATCCTGAGTCATCTCTTACCATCCATGTTATTCGGTGTCAGCAGCTTGGCGGACATCTTCCTGATGAACTCTGGTGTCCATACACTCTCCTCTCCCTCCCCCTTGGCCCCTGGGGTAGGGGAGTAGGTCTCCTCCCTGTTCCCCACCCCAGGGATGCCCTCGATGAATGGGAGCTGCTCGGTGGGGGCGGGGTCATCGCCGGCCATGAGGACGCTGCCTTCTGATTGGTCCTTTGAGGACGAAGAGAGGGAGGTACTGGCTAGGATGGATTTCAGTTGGGTGTTGTTGGGGTGATTCTGGGCCATGGTGCTAAAAAAAACACAAATGAAAGTGACAATAAAATTGAGATATTGCACAATTTCTGTATGAACTGAAATGCACGTTACCAGATCTGCCAACCTCTGGAATTCAAAAACTGTATTCTTTAATCCCAAAGTTGTATTTTACTGACAAAAGTTGTATTCTTAAAAAGAAACACGGACTCTTACACGGATCAATGCCTCTTACAGTTCCTACATACGAGAAGAATTTGTCGATGTGAGATGCTTGTAGGATACTTGACAGGATAGAATGGGCATTTTGCCATTGAAAATGACACAAACACACACACACAATTTTTTTAATTAAAAAAAAAAATTGTATCTTATTGAGGAAAATCGTATTGTCGTATTTGCTTCTAAAAATCGTAAGAAATATGACTAAATCGTACTGGTTGGCAGGTCTGCGTTACTCGCCTTGTAATTTCCTCTATGCCAGTCACACTGCCACCATTGTTTCTAACTGATAAAACAGACTGTCATGAGTCTCGTGTCCGTTTTTATAAATGTGACTAAGGGTTGAGGTCATACCCAATGACTTGGGATGGACTGCTACGATACACTTGTAGAATTCAAAAAATGTTTTCCTTTCATTAACTCCCATGAACTACACCTGGGTAAAGGGTGGCAAATGTAGTATAAAGGCTTGCCAAGAGACACACGATAAGCTGCTGGGATTCATATCCTGAAGAGTTGATCAATGGCCTGATGAAACATAGTCGAGGCAACAATACCCCCCTGTTTGATACTATCTGTCATCTTTGGGCTATATCAAAATAGGGTGACCTGACATTTTCGCTGGGAATTATATAGTCAAAGATAAAATGTGAAGGGGGTGTAACATGACGAGACTACATGTCTTTCCCGTGGCCAATCTGGTCTTAAACGACTACGGATGACCTGACCACAGTATTCGCGTGCGTGCAACATCTGCGAAAATGAAGCGTGAGGAGAACTTCGGTCTGTTGTTTTGCAAACGCTAGCACGCGCTTACCGTTAATCAAGTCCATTCGTTTACGTGTAGTATTCCAAAATAAGTAGATGGCCTTAAACAATATTTGCCATGCTACACCCCCTTTAAGTTTATGGTTGCGATTGGTTTATAGGTTACATTCAGGGTAAGGGCTAGGGTAAGGTATGGTGTTTTGTCCCAGCTTAAAGTTAGAAATTAGACTCCTGCAGAGAATGGACCCAGAACCAATTGCCATAGAACCCAGACTTGTTGTGTATCATAGGGGGCAGTTCTACTCACTTCAGAGTTGCACTGTTTTGCTGCAGCACAGATCTAGCTTGAGAGGGGTTGCTACTGCTGTACTGGTAGAGCAGGGTCACAAATCTCGTCACAAGACTCTCGATCGGCTTCTTGGAGGAACCGTAACGCTGTAGGTAGGGCGAGAAGAAAGAAGAATAAGAGTCATAATACCATTATCTGACTGTACGTTGTGTTACTTCCTCTGTAGCTGAGGCATTAGAAGGCCCCAAGATGTACTAAACTAGATGGAACTTCAACTGCGCGCAGTCGAAAATGATGCCTCCGTCATAGAGCAAGTTTACAAACCAAAACAGAAGAAATTTTTCAAATTCAAGTTTCGTTATCCATTAACAGGTTCTCAGAATATCGTGGTTACAAGCAATTTCTCATATGACCCTTTGATCTTTGACCTCATGACCCTAAAATCTACTCAGTTCATTTGCTCTGCAAGATGTCCTGAGTTAAATAGTAATCCATCTGTCAGTTCTAGTGAGAAAGCGTTCACAAGCTATTTTTGCAAACATAATGAGCCCATGACATTTGACCTTGACCTCATGACCCCAAAATCTAATCAGTTCATCGGCTCTGCAAGTAACATACATGACCTAAGTTTGGCAGGAATCCATCAATCTGTTCTAATGATAATGCGATCACAAGCTATTTTTGCATACATAATGAGCCGCATGACATTTGACCTTGACCTCATGACCCCAAAATCTAATCAGTTCATCGGCTCTGCAAGTAACATACATGACCTAAGTTTGGCATGAATCCATCAATCGATTCTTGAGATAACCCAAATCTGAGCTGTTTTTGCATACATAATGAGCCCTGTGACCCTTGACCTTTGACCTCGTGACCCAAAAATCTAATCAGTTCATCAGCTCTGCAAGATACATGCATGACCAAAGTTTGGCAGGAATCCATCAATCGGTTCTTGAGATAACGCGATCACGAGCTGTTTTTGCATACATAATGAGCCCTGTGACCTTTGACCTTTGACCTCGTGACCCCAAAATCTAATCAGTTCATCGGCTCTGCAAGATACATACATGACCAAAGTTTGGCAGAAATCCATCGATCGGTTCTTCAGATAACGCGATCACGAGAACGGGACGTACGGACGGACGGACGTACGGACGGACGGACGGACAACCCGAAAACATAATGCCTCCGGCTACTTCGTAACGGAGGCATAAAAATCCTGGGGCATCAGGGGGATGTTTCACAAAGATCCTAAGTTGAAGTTATCTCTAAGTTGGACTTAACAATTATGGAAAGCCATTAGCATCATTGAAAATATTTTGTAAAAATTATTTTAAAAGGCATACAATGTTGATTCAAATCATTCATATTTTCTATTACCCTAGGAGATTTCATATTCTTGATGTGGAATTTATGAAAAGTCTAAAATACTTTTTGCTTTTGCTTTTGAATCGCTTCATTATAAGGCTACAAATGGCTCTCCATAATATTTAAAGATAAAGTTGAGTTCTGGTCATGTGATTGCATTGTGAAAGAAACGGTGTGGAATCTATCAGAAAAGGTTGATCATCTAGTATATAAGTATTCGTGTGTATTGCAAGGTTCTGGAATCATCAAAATGATGAGACATTTGGCCAAAGCTTGGCAAAGTTACAAGCACTGTACACAGAATGATGTATATGGGACTACACGAGCACATGGTGAAAAAAACCTACCCCCCCGATTTTTACGTATTTTATGTCATATTTAGAATATGAAGGCATTTGAAGAGCCATGCTTTTCAGGGAACATGTTTAATCTGATGTTCTTCCACCCTTGCATAATAACAATGATAACGCTCACAAATTATTTTTTACCTCTTCCCAGAACTCAACCTTCTCTTTAAGTCCAACTTAGAATAAAGTTCGACTTAGGATCTTTGTGAAACACCCCCCAGGTTTTTCTTTTAATTTCATCTCTGATATCAAACATTTTCCTATAACCGAGTTAGTAGTTTAGTGCTCTTGGGTAAAACATTAATCCTCACCTACATTGTAGGTTCTTTGGTTTATGAGCATATGACACGTTTTATTAGTTAGATTATCACTAACAAAAAACAAGTAGATAAGATAATCAACATATACCAGGTATCCAAAATTAATTTCAGTTTATCTGATTCTAAATCCGCCAAGCAAGGGTAAAGTTACAATGTCCTACATTTAGTTCTTATACTAAATGCTATGATGGCTATTTCATGGTGGCTGTCCAGACAAACCCACTAGGGTTTTTATACAGCAACCAAATTCCTATTTTTACTGTCGATATTTTACTATTTTGATAACTGCAACCAAAATACAAGAATTAATGTATAAGTAGTACTTCTATTATATTTACTGCATGTTGATGTTACTGTTTTTATTATGGGATTATGGAATTGAATAAATGCTGAATTCAATTTAATTATTTGCAATTGATTCACATCAAATGCAACTCTTCATTAAAAACATGGCCCAGAATTACACTCTCCACTCTTTCATATTGTGGCCCATTTTTCTACACCCCCCCCCCCCCCATCACATCTACTTCATTCAATATCAAATTAATCTTGGCACTTCGGCCGAAACCAACCAACCTGCAAGACGGTGAAGAACGCCTCCATGATTCCATTGACGGCCTTCCCGTCCTCCTGGAACAGACCGGGCTGCAGGAGACTCAGAAGACCCACGACATGGTGGAAGAATCCAAGATGGCCGCTCCCACGGAACTCCCTCCAGTTGAGCTGAGTGCGACCACGCATCAGTACCACAAGCAGGGACAATTGTCTGGAGTGGGATAGATATGTAGTTGGAAGTCAAAATCAAATTTTAATTTCGAGCAACAACTTAGGTGAAATAGCCTAAAGGTAAAGACTGGTAGTGGTAAAATTGCGTTTCAAGGGTTTTGGGTGCAAAATATCCATTCAATGTTGTTTAAATATTGCCTGCAGAGATTTAGATGGCAATATTTCAACCTAAATTCGCACAAAAGCAGAAATATATGCCCAAATGTTCAAGTACCTTCGCGATATCTATCCAGGCCAGATCGATATGATAATCTACCAAATATATCAATTAGTAGGCCGTTTTACGGCAAAATTTGTATCATCACGTATTAGTCAAAACATATTCTTTCACATGATTGGTAATAAGAGCTTTTATTTGATTTTTGAGAGGGGGGCGTTTCCAAAACTGGTCTATACCTTTAATTGGTCTGTGGACCAGAGAATCTGCAATCCTCTGTGATTGCAGGAGCTCTTTAGTAGGATGTAGGTACTGACTGGTTATCTAGCAGCATACATTGTATAACAGGAATAAAGGTACCAGACCTCAGTCACACAAACAGGACTGACACCAGACCAACAACAGACCAAACTAAAGATCATTTTACCCAAAGGGCCATAAATCTGTTACCTTGGAGTCTGGAGGTACATGTATGACCGATGTAGAACATTTTCAGCATCAGGCATCGTTAAACAATATTAAATCTGAGATGCCCGGTCTTACGTGTTACCAGTGTCTGTGATATGGTGAAATATTGAACTAAAAAAAAATTGCGCGTCAAAAAGATCAAGAAGTGCCTCAAAAAGTAAAAATCTTTGAGTGACTGGTTTTACCATACTCGTTTTCCCAAGACAGTAGTGTTATGAAAACCATAAGGAAAACGCAAAATTTGATTTCAATTTCCAATCATAAATATCTTGATAATCAGACAGGCGATCTGCTTGTAAAAGTCACGGGGCTCCTGACTGACCTAAAGGTTTATAATTATCATTGAAGCATGAGCTAAATCTAGGATTTTGTTTCAGAATCTGAGACAAAGTTACCCAATCCCTTTAAGATATTCCCTGCTAATTCCTCTTTGCTACCCATAAAACCATGTAAGCCATCTTGCAATCTCTGCTTCGAATAAGCATCGAACTTACCTGAAGAAGACTAAAGGATGCATGGTTGCCAATTTGCGGCATATCACGTTGGCGTCCTCCACCTTCTGTTTATTGTTCTCGTCCCGCTTCCTGTCTGACAGGACAGTCAGCAACCTGTACAAAGGGGATTTATTTTATTTATTCATTATTTATTCGGCACTTTCAAGAAATATAACAAACAATATAATCATGGTGATTACAAAATTAGTATGGCAAAAATTATACAAATACAGATTTTTGTAGCAATATTCTGAGTGCAAAAGATGGCGGCCAGGGAAGAAGAGAGTAAACTTAATCACTGTAACCGTAATGGTCCCTCCGCCAAGCCAACTAATGCACTTAGAAGACTGGTAAAAATATAGCATAATGTCAAATAAAGAGAGTAACAAATTAAATGATGTATCAAGGTATTAGGACAGACATCTTACATTTCTACCAAAAATATATTATAATAGTAATACTTATACAGTCAAACCTGTCTATAGCGACCACCAAAGGGAAACACAAAATGTGGTCTTTGTAGACAGGTGGTCACTAAAGCAGGTTTGATTGTATAAAGGACTTATAGTGTGACATCCATCTAGTAGTACTAATCGGAGGAGCATTATGACATTAAGAGAGTGAGGAAGAAGTACAAACAAGACTGCAGGATAGTACAAAATATGTTTCTGATTACATTCACGTCCTATATGCTTTCGAAAACGGGACTGTCTTCAGGTTAGAATATGATGCGGCAAAAGTTTGGTGTTTTTGTTATGACGTTAAGTGTTATACGCTTTATATTTCTCGAACTTATAACACTAAGCTCATTGAACACGTGCAGGATGCGGCAGTTTCCCACGTCTTTATGAACAAGCCTTAACATAGGTCTTCATATTGAGCACACCTCACACTTGCAAGCAAAATAGAGGATTTAAAAATGAAAGGCTCATTGAAAGCAAATGCAAAACTGTACACTTGTCCATTTTTTTAGAACAGAAAAACTACCCTCGTTAAAAGGTGGAATGCTCAGATTCACTCATCAGCATTGGGCTGTGCCTTCAGAAGGGGTGTCAGAGTGAGTTTCATCATAGCACAAATGTAAAATATATTGAATGTATTCAGGTTAGACTTCACAGAATCAAAAGGTTCTAAGGGACGGATATATTCATCACAGAAGGGTTGTAAAACTGTGATATTATTGTTATAACATTTCATCTTCTAATAAATCATAAATAAATAAAACACCATGTAGTCGATATCCATGGTGGAAAGACACAACAGGAATTGAACCAATTGTGATTTCAACAGTAATTCTTGCAATATCACAATCTACTCATTATTCAAATTAGTGAGCACCTTGCTTTTTAGTCCATCAAAACAAATGAGATTAGATAAAACACAGGAGTGGCAGGTTTACGATGAGTACATGGAATTTAAACAAAAAGTCATTTTTGATTTAAAATCTGAAATGAAATACTGTCTTACCTGTGAACCAACGCATCAATATAGCTGGATGCACCAATGCCGTGGGGCCGGTATCCAGCAGTTGAGATGTCCTCCATGAATTTCTCCAGAGCCTTAGGCATCTGAATGTAGACCTCCATGAGAAGATTCTGGTACAGACTACCAGATGTACTGAGTTTAAAAAAAAGTTAATGTCAATAGTCTCTCATTTTATAGTTCTGAAAGAAGAATTACAGCCTGACAATGGCATAAACAAACAAAAAGGACTTATTCGACTGCAAAATTTGATTATCTTCCCAGGATGACGACCAACTCGGGAGAAATCTGAAGATCATCCAAGCTCCATTGTGGCAGATGCTCAGAACAAAAATGCAAGGTGGAAGAAAAAAAAGAAGGCCAAGTTTGTAAAGCCTCTTATGAATGTCAGCCTTCATCATCTGTGAAGCACTTAGACACATTGTTGTATCGATTATTGGGCGCTATATAAAAGCAGAATATTATTTTTATTATTATTATTACACCTGCTAACAATTGCAAAAGAAATCTCTAAAGATTTAAGGAATCTAGAATATGACAAAGCATTTGTTACAGTTTGGCAGATGATTCCGAAGCTAATTATAAATGAAAGGTTCCCACTCCCACTTGAGTTTGAGTGAGTTAGGATGCTCAGATTCACTAATCAACATTGCGAAAAGCCTTCAGAAGGGGTGTCAGAGTGAGTTTCATCATCGCATCTTCACTTACACTATCTCTAAAAATTCCAGATCCCTTTTTTGTGTAAACTACATGGATAGATTTGTTTTCTTTATCCACTTAGTACATCAACAAAACAAAGATGATATTTACTGTAATGGTCTTTAGATTTCGTTTCTTAAAATAAAATATTGCATTCTGCATTTGTTTCTACATTATCTTGTTGTCCATACTGCCCATAACCTGATTTTACTTACAGTGGAAAAAAGGAATTTCAAGCAAAAAAAGGAATTCATTAAAACGAAACTTACAACCACGCACGACACACTTCCAATTCAGAAATGTCCATTTCTCATGCTTTTTTTTCCCAATTATTTTGGTATCATCGGCATTTCATTCTTTTTGAGAATATTTTCTCTTAAAGTATGTTTTAAACTTAGTTTTTTATTGAATTTGTGATCAAATCAAATTTTATGGCAGTTGTTTGACGTGCGTTATGTAAAAAAAAAAAAAAAAATATGAAGAAAAAATGTACTACCGTAATTTGGAGGAAAAAACAGAAAAGTTGGCAGCTCTGCCTATGGTTCCCACAGAGCTGTTTTCACTGCAATCTCAGTATTCTTGAAATCTAAGCTTCATGTAGACCTCATGCACAAACACATATGCCTGCAACACTCACCTCGTCTCTTGAGCTTTCCGGCTGAGATGCTCCACCAGAGACCCGATCAGCTCTGCACTGCCTCTGCAACAATTCAGAAGCAAGGGTAACCTGGCAGACGGTGAAGGACAGCCGCCTCTGCTCGCCCCATCGCCAGCGGCTCTGCCGGAGGTCGGCGAGGACGGGACGGTGAGGGCGGGGGATGTCGTCTGGCATTCCGTGATGATGAAGTCGGCCAACGTGCAGAGCTGTCGAGGGTCTATCATGAGGATGTTCTCGTCAGCATATCGCTGTGAGCGAAACGGCATCATACAAAATAAATCACTAGGACTGAGCATGTGAATGATCACAAAATGCCACACTGGTAAAACAAATTGAGCTAGGCAGGACACCTACACCGCAACAATGCCCGTTAATATGTTCAGAGGGATTCACATACCAATGAAGCAATTTTCAAGTGACTGCTTGGGCACTTGTGAGCTGGTTTACCACCTTGTCTGAGGACAAGTCCTGATCAGGCAAAGAAAAGTCTTGATAAAACATTCTAAACATTCTAAAACACTCTAACTCTAACACAAAGCTCAGTGAACATGTGAAGGCCGTTGTTGCATGTGGTAATCATTTATTTCTATGTAAACAAACAAAATGCGCCGGGATGCGGCAGCTTTTTTGCAGCAGTTTTGGGCACACCTCACACTTGCAGGCAAAATAGCGGATTTTAAAATGAAAGGCTCAGTGAAATACAGTGTCGAAACCAAACACAAAACTGTACACTGGTCCATTTTTTTAGAACAGAAAAACTACCCTCGTTGAAAGGTGGAATGCTCAGATTCACTCATCAGCATTGGAATAAGCCTTCAGAAGGGGTGTCAGAGTGAGTTTCATCATAGCATGAATATAAAATATTTGGTCATCGTCGAATACATGGAGCAGGTAAGTTTAGAACTTTACAACAGTAGGTAACACTAGTCAGTAGTCACACAGACAGAATGTCTTGGTCCAAGTTCTATAATTTCAGCATTAATAATTAACCTCAAGTATATTTAAAAAGAACCATAGACCAAAGTCTTGATTGTCGCTCTGTTAAATTTTATTAAGACTGTGTCAGGTTAAACTTGCTTGGAAGAAAATGGGCCATAGAGTGGTGAAGTGTGACGTCATCAAAAATCTATTTTTAGAATTTCTCAATTCTTTCTTCATTTTCCAAAAGAGTATACAAAATGAGGTCCAAATGTCGAAAACCAATTATTTTTTATGCTCTTAAGGAAAATGATTTTTTTTATGGAGAAATTCTAAACAAAATGTTATGATGTCACAGCTTTGGTACTCTATTGTGATTGGCTAATTTGCTATCACATGACTGACCTTGGGTGCTTTGGTGTCTCTCCCTTGCCATATCTTGGGTATATGAACACAAGCCCAGAGGAAGTCTAGCACTGCTGTAGAATCAAGTCTAGACACGAAAGAAAACAAAGAAGAGACACATTTTAACTCCACAATATTAAGAAATATGTGACTATATACTTTCCACGGACTCGATAATACGTTTCAAGTAGGATCAAATATAGATCCATGGATGAAATGCATATTTCAATGTGATGTCAATTAACTACCGTATTCAATTCAATCCAATCCAGTCCAATCCAAGATTTTTGAAGAGCACTAATTTAAGTTGTCTGACCAAAGGAGATTTGAGACTAAACAATACTGTATAATTAGAAGTGCTGCAGTGGTTTAAGCTCCAATGTCCTTTGACAAGGCATTAATCTACATTTGCCACTCATTACCCAAGAGAGAAATAGGGACCCTCATAGGATGTCGAATGCATTTGTGTTGGTAATTGCCTATGCCCTCACAGTGGCATATGGTAGGAATACTCCCCAGGGAATGGTCATGGTGCACATTGTGCGTGAATGAATCCGATGAGCGGGGTAATGATATCTGTAAAGCCTATAGAGATGGTATTCTGTATTAAGCGCATTATAAATCCAGATTATTATTATTATATCAAGACCGTTTGGGCAACGTCTGTTTTTTTGTACATGTACATTTTCATTGATGGAATAGGTCTAATAATTTCTGTTCTTATGTACACATCGCTCCATCTCAAAAATAAATTATTTCAGGCGAGGATATAAACAGTCTTTAATATATTATTCTACGAAATATAGGCACACGATACAAAGGCAGTCATATCCAATCAAAAAGACATTTGATATAGCGCCTTTTCCTTGCAGTTACAAAGCGCTGCACACACGCTCCACAATGTTTGGGCCACTTAAAAACAAAAGAGACACTTCTCAGAGATCAGTAAAGTATATGTAGGCTGGTAATAAAGTAATTTCTAGCAGAATAGATGTGACATGAGTAATTTCTTGAACTGGTCAACATCTCAATCCCATTTACCTCTCCACCGCATCCTCCCTTCCCAGTAGAAAACTAATGCAGCTATGCAGTGTGTCCCAGCTAGTCTGATGGGTCAATAAGGCCAAGAGGTAGCCACTCCCTCCACTACCAGTACCAGGACCATCACCACCGCTGGAGTCTGCGTCCTTCCCTGGAAGGGTCCTGGACCTAAACATGACCTCTTCCTGGATGTCAGGGCACGACCTTATGACCTCAGGGTCGATGCGGGTCAGCCAGTCCATGAGCAGGCCGCAGGTCGAGGTTTGTGTCTTTGAGGAGCTATTGGTGGGAAAAGAGTTCAAATATTATAAACATTTAAATGCATTTCATAGTAAACTGAGATCTGGTGAGGATGTATGTCAAGAAAATGTCCATAGAGGTCATTTTCAAAATTAATCATTCCAATTGTATGGGATCATTCCAATTTTATGGGAACAAAAAGAATTTGAGTGTACTAGAACGTGTAGTACTTTGAAAGTCTTGAAAACTATTCTTTGAATCTATTAGGCACCCATTCTTTCCCCACTACTTTCCAGATATTCCTTCTAGAATAATCTACATCAAATTATATGCTCAGATTCACTAATCAACACTGGATAGGCCTTCAGAAGGGGTGTCAGAGTGAGTTTCATCATGGCAAATGTTACATACATCATTGATTTGTTTGGTTAAACAATGTGTTTATAAACTTACAAGAAGTGATTAAAGAATGCATATACTCCCTGAACCAAACGTACACATGGACATGCGAGACAAGGTACTGGAATCGATTGATGGCAATTGTTAATTAGTCTCTAAAACTCATCAAATTCAATTATGAAATTCATTATCACTGGGCCACTACGAACTTCATCACTACAGTGTTTTTTTCTTCATTATACCAACACTTTGAAGAACAAAGCAAATACAATCACTGATTGAGCATACCGGTATTTAATTTAATTGTATTTGAAATCATTATCAAAGAGGAGGCTAGCTTTTACCTGAACCCTGAATCTTTTCTATCAGACTCCTGGTGCATGAGCCTAGTAAGCATGCTTGCTCGAGCATGTGCGTTGAGGGTCTGTTTGTTTGCGTTTCTTCCCAGGCATTCCTCCAATAAATCTTCAAGATGGTTTCTTTGGGACGGAGGCTTCAACATTTCTGTACATGTTAGATAAGAGATAGAGAGAGAAAAATATATTAACCATTTAATATCATTTGTGTAACTAGAAGGAATATAAAAGCTCGAATTTAACTTTCAACTTGGAAAAAAGGAAAGGCAAGGCTGTACCTAAAACAGCAAGGGGATAACAATGTCCATGTCTGCTTTGAAAACTCTTCTTTGGATCAAGTCATCCTTCCCCACAACTTTCCAAATATTCCATCTATAATAATCTACATCAAATGTATATGCTCAGATTCACTCATCAGCATTGGGATAGGCCTTCAGAAGGGGTGTCAGAGTGAGTTTCATCATAGCACATGTTTCTTTAAAAATCTCCTATTTCTGACAAAGGATACAGCAATTAAATTAATGTCATTAAACAGATCATCAGCACAAACATGTACACTACATGTACTAAGAAACAAACAATGGACCCTAGGAGATAGCAGTATAAATTCTCTCCACACATTCACCAAATATCAACGGTCATAAAAAGAAACACAACTCAATGAACACCACACTAACCTTTCTCCAGGCTGTGCGCCTCGTCCCCTTCTCCCATTTTCTCTGGCCGGCTTCTCGTTCCTGCTTTGACTCTCCGCATGCAGGCCTTAATGGTTGACACTAGCTGACCAGTAGAGGGCAATGTACTTTGTAGCATATCAAGGAGGGCGATGAAGTCCGATTGAGATGACTTTGGTGTTGTCCTCTCCTGAAGAAAATGAAAAAGTACAAGAGGTAGGATATAATCACGAGTACTCATTAAGATTTTTGTTTTGGTCAACCTAGAATTGGTGATTCTTCCAAGCTTATACTTCTATTTGGAACTGTAATTCTGTAACAATTATATTAACTACCATGTAATATCACTGATAAAGAGTCATAAAGATTCCTGGAAGAAAAAAAAAAAGAGAAAAAGAGAAAAAAATTGTTCGTCAAGGTTCTCTTGACTAAATTCATACAATTATTGCCGGGACATTAGCCCCGCCCCCCACACCTACTTACTAAACGTAACCTTATGTACAGTATTACGTTTCAAGTGATACATTACATTGATTGTCTGATGTGAGACAGAAGGGCATATCCAGTCAAACCTGCTTTAGTGACCACCTGTATAGAAAGACCACCCGTCTACAGAGACCACATTTTTGATTTCCCTTGAAAATGGTTTCTCATTGAAACATGTACGAGAGGAACCTGTACATCAAGACCACCTGCCTTTAAAGCTTTTCTTGTCTCCCTTGGGTGGTCTTTGTAGACAGGTTTCACTGTATTTGACAGATAGCTAACCCCTCTCTGGCTCTCAACAGATGATATTAGCACACCTGATTTATATGATTAATGTTATACACCAAATATATGTATGTGTTCTGATGCCTATGATGACTTCAGAAAAAAGCTCAGATTCACTCATCAACATTGAGATATGCCTTCAGAAGGGGTGTCAGAGTGAGGTTCATCATAGCATTCACACTACAGAGGTGTCATGGTCGAGTGAATATGTCACCGGACTGTGGATCACAAGGTCCGCGGTTCAAGTCCGAACGCGGCACTAATGTCCTTTGGCAAGGCATTGATCTACATTTGCCACTCTCCACCCAGGTGTTAAATGGGTACCTGGTAGGTTTCAAAAGCTAATGTGGATAGATTAGCAAGTGTGCGCTTGTAAAAATGACGCCTGGCTGGAATGCTCCCCAGGGAGTGGAGAATGTGCATACATTGTGTGCTGGTAAGTCTGATGAATCTGATGACTGTGGTGGTCCTAAAAGCGCTATATAAGAATGAAGTATTATTATTATTCCTGTATAGATGCCATATTTTTAGTACAGCACGTGGGTAGCTAAGGTATGCAAGGGGAGCTCAAAACAACCAACATCTTCAAGAGATCATCACTAAGAAATTACCCTAAACTCATGAATATTCATGACAATATCTCACTTTAGGGTATTCCCCTATATAATTCCACAATCAAACTTACTTGTACAGATGCCATGTGCTTGAGAAGAGAGCATGGGTAGCTGGGGTGATCAAGGATGGCTTTAATGAAGGTCTCTGTTTGATCACCAGTGAGAATAGAGCGCAGTGCTTGGATTAGTCGACAGCACAGCGTTTGACCCTGACTGCCAACTCCTCTCTCTTTCAGCATGGCCTGTAAATATATACAAAGTAATTGAGACTAAACAGATTGAAGAATGCTGAGCTACATCTACAAGTTTAATACCCTGTTTGAAATTGGATTCAAGTCAATTGAAACTGTTAAATACACAAATTGAATATCAAGTTTGCTAGCAAAAGCAAAGATTTCCATAGCAAGTGAAATGGTATAATTTCATCTAGCTCCATTTTTTGGTATTAAGACTAGAGTATAAATATGCTCAGATTCACTCATCAACATTGTGATAGGACTTCAGAAGGGGTGTCAGAGTGAGTTTCATCATTGCATCTGCATTTCCAAGAATCCCTTGGAGAAGAAGTTAAAAGACTATCTTTAAATCAATCATATTCCATTAAAGACAAATTATCTGACCGAGGTTGCAAATCAAACCAGAGTTACAAAATCCAAAGTGGCAGCATTTGAGCTATAGTTGACCACTGATGACCAAAGGGTCTAGTACAAGATGTAGAAAAGATGTACAACAGTAGTAACAGGGACAGAAAAAGGGATTTCCTACTGGAAACACAATATAAAGCACAACTTTTAACACAAGAGGACATGATCATCCATGTCCCATAGCTTGGGGGCTGTTGGGGCAACAATGAAATAGACATTAATTAAGACACAGGTTCTCCATAACTCCCTGTATTCAGCTGTTCTTGTTCGATCATCAACTGTTCTTGTTCGATCATCGGATAAAGAATACATTATTCATACTTCACAGGCGTGCAATAGAATCTTACCTTTTGCATATTTCTCCAGATGTCCCTCTTGTCCGACATGGTGGTGGCTTGGGGAAGGTCTACAAGCTTCAGGACCAGGTTCTTGAGCTGATCCTGGTCCTGGATATCCTGCAACATTGTCTGGTCCAAAGTGGGCTTCTTCTCTTGCTCCGAGTCTGATACTTCCATGGCCTTTTCATCTTCTGTTAAGAGCAAAACGAATGGCAATTACATGTATGGCAGACATATCAATAAGGGATAATATGTATTAAGACAACATAAATGAAGGATACCATTGCAGAAAGGAGCTTATTATCAAAAGAGAGTGTAAATTGTCAGCAAAGGGAGTATCTATAAGAATAAGACAGCAAGAGATTATCATCTTCCACAAAAGACCAAGTTCTACATTGAGTAATCGGACCTAAGAGGTTGAAAAGGTATCAGGTTTTGTTGTTGTTGTTGTGACAAAAACCTGGATGTAAATTAAAGATTGTTCAGTCTGTAAATTGTGCACCGTCATAAAGCAAGTTGGAAAGGATTTAATGAAGGAAATCATCCTACTCGAGATGAATCCAAGCTTAATCTTACACCTCCGACACTGAATTCAAATATAGCTTTCAAAAACTTGGACACGGTATATGATATTATTACCTATACAAGGCATTTTAGCTGCAAAATAAAAACATATTCTGCACGCTACTCCGAATACGAAACCGAAGCGGGCAGCATTTTTTTGTAGCGGAGGCATAAAAAATGCTCAGATTCACTCATCAACATTGTTTTAGGACTTCAGAAGGGGTGTCAGAGTGAGTTTCATCATAGCACACACACACAAAAAAAAATATACATATATGACCCTTTGATCTTTGACCTCATGACCCTAAAATCTACTCAGTTCATTGGCTCTGCAAGATTTCCTGAGTTAAATAGTAATCCATCTGTCAGTTCTAATGAGAATGCGTCCACAAGCTATTTTTGCATACATAATGAGCCCATGACCTTTGATCTTATGAACCATTCATTGGCTCTGCAAGATACATAAATGATCTAAGTTTGGCAGGAATCCATCAATCTGTTCTAATGATAATACGATCACAAGCTATTTTTGCATACATAATGAGCCGCATGACCTTGACCTTTACCTCATGACCCCAAAATCTAATCAGTTCATCAGCTCTGCAAGTAACATACATGACCTAAGTTTGGCAGGAATCCATCAATCGGTTCTTGAGATAAGGCGATCACGAGCTGTTTTTGCATACACAATGTGCGCTGTGACCTTTGACCTCGTGACCCCAAAATCTAATCAGTTCATTGGCTTTGCAAGATACATACATGACCAAAGTTTGGCAGGAATCCATCAATCGGTTCTTCAGATAACGCGATCACAAGCTGTTTTTGCATACATAATGAGCCCTGTGACCTTTGACCTCGTGACCCCAAAATCTAATCAGTTCATCAGCTCTGCAAGATACATACATGACCAAAGTTTGGCAGGAATCCATCAATCGGTTGTTCAGATAACGCGATCACAAGCTGTTTTTGCATACATAATGAGCCCTGTGACCTTTGACCTTTGACCTACGTGCTCCAAAATCTAATCAGATCGTCTTCCTATGGTGATACATACTATCCTTAAGTTTGAAGTTTTTACATCTCCAGTGGTTCTTGAGATATCATGATAACAATCTCAATGTATGGAATTTCATAAGTTGACCTCTATGACCCTTGACCTTTGACCTACGTGCTCCAAAATGTAATCAGATTGTTTTCCTATAGTGATACACACTATCACTAAGTTTGAAGTTTAAATCTTCAGTGGTTCTTGAGATATCATGATAACAATCTCAATGTATGGAATTTCATGAGTTGACCTCTGTGACCCTTGACCTTTGACATACGTGCTCCAAAATCTAATCAGATCGTCTTCCTATGGTGATACATACTATCCTTAAGTTTGAAGTTTAAATCTCAAATGGTTCTTGAGATATCGCGCTAACAAACTCAATACAAGGAATTTCATAAGTTGACCTCTGTGACCTGTGACCTTTGACCTACGTACTCCAAAATCTAATCAGATCGTCTTCCTATGGTGATAAATACTATTCACGAGTCTTAAGTTTAAATCTTAAATGGTTCTTGAGATATTGTGATAACGGTCAAACGGGACGGACGTACGGACATACGGACGGACAACCCGAAAACATGATGCCTCCGGCACCACCTTCGGTGGCGGAGGCATAAAAATGCCTTGTATAAGGTAATAATAATTATATTGACAGGGCTTCTTTCAGGGTACATCAGACATATTGACCGCTCTAAGACCATATTGCCCTCGTCTTCGACTCTGGGCAATATGATCTTAGCTTGGTCAATATGTCTGATGTACCCCTCAAGCCCAGTCAATATTGAAAAAAAAAGTTCTCCACTCATCTACTAGAAATTCAGAATCCTGTATCCCCTGATTTACCTTTCTCTTCTTCTTTAGGTTGGTGATTGAGTAGCCCTAGGAACTGGTAGCCCCCCTGAGCCCCCCTCATCTGCTGGACCTCGACCAGCTGTGCCATGTAAGACTTGTCTACCACCGCGGCGTCCATGGCCTGGGGCATCTGGACGACCGCCGCATCCAGGTGGGCTAGTAACTTGCTGTAGGAGGGTTGAAGGGGCAGAAGCGTTTATAATGAAGTGGTGGGTGTGTGTGTGTGTAGATAATTGAGTGGTATGTTGAATGAAAACTTTAAAGCCCCCTCTAAAGTATTGGGAGCCCCAACAATTTGATGGCAAAATTTCACTTAAATTGTATCATAATGTGAAAAAGGATGTCATTGAAGACACATTTCTGCAAGGGACTTTCAAAACAAATGTGTTTGAAGTCGAATATTGATGAAGGGATACAAAATGTAGGAATTTTTATGTATTTTTTAATCAATATTTGTCTTCAAACACATTTTTGGGTAAATCTCTGCAACCTCATTTAATGACATCCTCTTTCACGTTATGATACAATTTAAGTGAAATTTTGCCATAAAATTTTTTGCAAATTTTAGGCTCCCAACACTTTAGAGGGGCTTTAATAAATTCAATAGCAATTGTAAACGATAAATCATCAACAATATTGAATACTTTTATAAAAGAAATGATGGAATAAAAGAAATTATTGAATTGTGTTTGTTAAAGATAATATTGAATTCTGCATGAATGGAGATAAATTAGTTGCAGCGTATTCACACCATTCAGAAACATATCCACCAAATATTTAAAAAAAAAGGTACAATAAATATCATCTATATGGATTTCATACAAAATGTAGAGTCACTGAGAAATAAGCCAGTGAGGACTATGATTAGGCTGCCAACAACTTGATAATTCAATGGCCCATTTGGAGCAAAAATATATGGAGGGTAGTAAATTATCAAGAATGACCTGTACCCATTTCACAAAAATTGTCATCAGTGACAAATTACAGTTTTTGTTATAAGCTAGTAAAATCCTTGCTTCTGATTGGTTATCAACAGATTTGTCACTGATTTTTGTCATCTGTCATTGAAAAAAGGCTTTGTGAAACGGGTTCCTGTACTGGTTTATTTGAAAATCCTTCTTGACTGGGCACAAGTAATGTGAAATAGGAAAATTATCAATGAAATATTGAGTTCTTTTAGAACAAGAGTTATATATGCTCAGATTCACTCATCAACATTGTGATAGGACTTCAGAAGGGGTGTCAGAGTGAGTTTCATCACAGCATTGATAAGAAATTTGTCTTTTAAAGATTATTCGTCACTGAAATTGTCACTAAATTTTGTCATTGAAAAAAAGCTTTGTGAAACAGGTCCCAGTAGTCAAGAATATTCTAATCTCTCAACAACCTAATATGCAAAAAAGTTGGCCCAAAATATCTTGTCTCCCTTGGGTGGTCTTTATAGACAGGTTTCACTGTATCAGACCTACCTCATACTTTGAACAGGGATACCAAAAGACTGGATGAACAAGACTAGCTGAGCTGGCTCTAAGTCTTGAAGAGCTGAGAAAGAAAAAAAGCCCCACATACACAATATGTAAATATTTTCTCTATTATCATACTATTACTCAGATCTCACACATCATTTACTTCACTTATAACTCATTTTTTATTAATATTAATACACATTTATTATTCAGGACTAAGGCAAAATTATCTCTCAATTATTGAACATCATCATTAGCATTCAATCATAAAGAGAACATTGTGAAGAATGGATCATTTACCTTGTGCTTCATTTAAAAGAATAAATAATACATATCACAATGAAAACACTACTCCTCTCACCACAAACTTCTGACATTTTTAACATATTTTTGTTGGTGTTGTTTTTTGTTTTGTTTTGGTGATCCCCTCCTTACATTTTTTCGAGACACCATTTTTTCTTTCATTTCCTTGTATTTCTTTGTATTACTAGCTCAAATGTATGTATTACTCTGTTATCAAATATATTGATGTAAACATGAAATAATGCATGACATACTGTTAACTTTTGTTTGTTTTTAATAGTAAATATTGGAAGAAATAAATGAGAGCTATATGCTCTCTCTCTCAATCAATCAAAAGACATGAATCTGACGATTGAAAGAAGGTGTGTTTTAGACACTTACCAGCAATGACGAGCTGATCGACACTTGACCTGATCATACGGAGCTTGAGCCAATCAGGAAGCAGGAGGGCCTCTTCAGAGGTGTCCACCAGGTATGCCGAAGGGGGCGGGGCATTACCAGGACACCATGTGACGAGCAGGTAGGTGAACTCGCTCTTTACTGTGAGGGGAGGGGAAGGGAGAGGGGTGTAGATAAAAAAAAGTTTAGTTAACCAGATACACAAACCAATTGAGGGAAACCAGATATTCTTTAAAGCCCATCTGCACTGGTTTGACCAGGAGGGATTAGACCTCCCTGCATAGTCACTGACAGGTGGTTATCTCATCAAATCAGTTCTCAATTAACATAAGAAAACGGGGATCATGGGGGACCAATGGTCACCGATTAGGCATTGTTTGCTATATAGAGGGTGCAAGTAGCTATAAGCGGTGCAGTAGGGCTTTAAGGTGATTGCTTCGACTAAGATTTCCGGAAGAAGCAATGCTGAAGGCAAACGATACGGTGGGCTTGGTAAACACTAGACAAGTAGTCATTGTATATAAATATTTGCTGAAGAAGAAAATGTATAATTATAGAAATTATAGAACGGTTTTTAGAACTTCAGAAGTAGCTGGGAAGATGTTGCTTGGGAGCTTCCAAAGCCAAAAAGCAAGAACCAGTATAAATGTGAGTTAATTGTAACTGTAGTTAGGTTGTGGCAAGTGAGTATATTGGATATCACCTTCAGTTTTCTTGTGAATAAACATCAGTCATATAAAAATCATTGTTCGATAACTCCTTTCTCTCAGAGACTTTAATTTGTATGTGTTTGTGACTTGGCCCTGGCCTCGCCTGAGCATTAATTTAGGCTAGACTAAACGTATACCCTGGAGTCATTAAATTCCCCATTTTCTTATCAAAGAATTCCCAAAGTTATAACAATACCTTTCGGCTCTCCATATGTGAGAAGGATTATCATTGCATGGACGACCAGGATGTGCATGGTGGCTGACTCCCCGCTGTGCCAACGTAAGAAGACCTGATCCTGAGACTCGGACTAAACGGGAGAAAACAATAATACCAAATCAACAAGCATAATTATAAGGAAAGTCCACCCCCCCAAAAAAAAAAATGAACATCAATTCATAAAGTTTATGAAGTCATGATACATTTATCAACGCATGACAACAAAAGATTACTTATTTGTTAAAGGTAATACAAAGTTTTGGTATGGGGTCATGAACTTGCTTCGAAATGAACATATTGGAAACATATGCAATCCTACAATATTCAGTGATCGTTGTTGCGGTTGAAATTGAGTCTAAACTGATAAAATTGTAAATAATAAACGCTTTATGTTGCATAGCTCACTCTCAAGATCAAGATATTAAATTAGCTATAAAACAATTTTTTTTTGACTAAAATTGACTGCTTGGCTATTCTCGTCTGGAAATAATATATCACAACTACATACTCAGAGATTTTCATGGTCGCAGCTACTATTGTATGGCCGTAAGAGCTATTTGAAATTAATCAAAATTTACCCGGAGCACCGGTAAATTTAGATATTGAATTTTTTCACGAAAGCAGATGCGTTATCATCCAAATATATCAAAATAGTAAAGAATCACTATCCAGCCAATTTTCAAAATTTCCCCAAAACTTTGTATTACCTTTAACACTAGTGTATGTGTGGCTTTAGCAGTTCTTACTGCCTAGTGCGTTACAAAGAATAAAGCAATTTACAATCCTCAGTACCTTAAAATCAATTTTTTGGTTAGAGAAAGATCCAATCAATTGCAGCAATAATGGGAAAACAGATTATAACAATAAGTTGTTTTTTACGTTAAAGAGTCCTTATCAAAGTGTATTCAAATGAGTAAATATTAAAAAGTAATCATGTACTACACACACATTAGCAAACCAAAACATAAAGTGTTTTAAAGGCCATCTGTATTAGTTTAGCTTGGAGGGATTAGACCACCCAGGGTGGTCACTGACAGGTGGCTATCTCATCAACTCAGCTCTCAATTAATCAAAGAAAAAGAGGATCATGGGGGACCAACGGTCACCGATTAGGCATTGTTTTGCAAGTAGCTGCAAGTGGTACAGTGGGGCTTTAAAGAGTTCTTATCACAGTGTATTAAAATGAGTAAATAATATGAGGTTAAATCGTAACCAAAACATGAGGTGTTTTATAAGACTATTCTTACCCATCTATACCCCTCCTCCTCATCCGTGGACTTGATCGCCTTGATGACATAGTTACTGAAGATACGCAGCATGGCGGCCAACGTCTCGTCTCCGGCCGGTGAGGCGCCCTCGTGTGGCAGGATGCAGGTCAGCATGGTCGGCCGCTCCACGATGAGCTGGGCGAGGTCCTGGGCCAGTTCGTTGAGGTCCGCAGGCAAGACGTGGTGGGAGAGGAAGATGATGTAGGCGCTGACGGCCCGAGGGTCGGTGTCGATTTGGCACGCCTGATTGATGGAGAAGCAGAAATGAATCATTATTTGTTGAGACAAGCTTTATAACTAGGGACCTGTTGCATAAAACTTACCATGGTAACAGGGCTCAAAAGCCAATCAAAATCAAGGTTTCCATGGTAGTTACCATTGATGGCAAAGTTACCATCAAGATCAGTTTTATGCAACGGGACCCAGAAAAATATATGATATCTTGCTCCACTTTTGGTAAGTGGCTTGAGACTATAGAGTATAAATATGCTCAGATTCACTCATCAACATTGTGATAGGACTTCAGAAGGGGTGTCAGAGTGAGTTTCATCATAGCATACAGACATCACTGTCTTAGTCAATAACAAAATATTATAATAGTTATCCTGTACATTTTCCTCCCTTGTCTTTTTATCTCACCCACTATCAAACTGTCCCAAAGAAACTTGAAGAACTAATCTTATGTCAATATTTATCACTTAATTTATTAAAAAAATTGTTATCTGTATTTTCTGGTTGTTATGTAATTTTCTTATCTGTTTGTTTTGTACGTATTGTGTTACATGCCTTGAGCATTCCTTGGGATGGATATGAGCACATAAGAAATGTCGCTATTATTATTATCATTATTAACATGAGGGGCTTACACTTCTGAGAGCTGTGGTGGCCTGGCTCTTGACGGTCTCAAAGTTGGGGATGGCAGGCACATCTTGTAAGAGCCACTTGTGCGATGACAATGGAGAATCAGAGTCAGATGGCTCTTCCACCTCCATAGCATCCTCTCCCGACCTTGGGGACAAGACCATGGCAAGCCCCTAGAGAAATGCACAAGAGAGACGAATGAGTAAATTCTCACATTACATCACATTACTAACATTACATAATAACAATAAAAAGCAAAAATACAGACTTAAAGCCTGTCTGCACTATTTTGGCCAGGGGGATTACACCTCCCTGCAAGGTCACTGACAGGTGGGTATCTCATCAAATCAGCTCTCAATTAACATAAGAAAAAGGGGATCATGGGGGGACCAACAGGCACCGATTAGGCATTGTTTAATATATAGAGGGCGCTAGTAGCTATAAGTAGTGCAGTGGGGCTTTAACCAAAAAAATTACACTCATTGAAAATGAAGAAGACTTTCTATTATCATCCAAGAGATGTAAAATTTAACTTTCACATCAACTGCTAAAGATATCGATTTTGCTGCATGAAACTTCAGTGAATTGCTAACATTCAGGGTTGTGTTTCAGTTCTTTTGCGACATAAAACTAGCGAATAATCTGTACCACTCACGTAGGTTTCATGCATGCAAAAGTTTCCCGGTTACACAGTAGCCATTAAAAAACAATAACAGACTTTCTTCAAACTTGGAAAGAAATGGTACAATAATAAAACTATGAAACATTCCTCAGGCAAGAAATTAACTTTGAACTTCAGTGAATTGCAAACATTCAGGGTTGTACCCCTTATGCATGCAAAAGTTTATGGTAACATAGTAGCCATTAAAAAACAACAACAGACTTTCTTCAAACTTAGAAAGAAATGGTACAATAATAAAACTCTGAAACATTCCTCAGGCAAGAAATGAACTTTGACCTCTGACCTTACCTTGGAAGCTAACGTCCTGGCTGACTGCTGCTTGGAGGACAACCTGGTGAGGAAGTAGCCCAAGACCTCGGAGGTGTTCCGCGGGTCAGTGTTGGGGTCGAAGACAAGGGACTGGAGCCGGGCCAGGAGCTGCTCCTGCTTGTGGACCTTCTACAGGAGCAAAAATAAAAGAGACGAAAGTCAAACTCAACTCTAAGTTGGACCTAATCATTATGGAGAGCCATTTGTAGCCTTAAAATTAAATATATTCGAAAGCAAAAATTCAAATATTTCAGACTTTTCATAAATTCTACATCAAGGATATGTAATCTCCTTGATAATAGAAAATATGTATGATTTGAATCAATATTTTATGCCTTTTGAAATAACTTTTACAAAATATTTTCAAAGATGCTAACAGCTTTCCATATTTGTTAAGATCATCTTTGTGAAACACCCCCCTGGTGTTATATCATTCAACATTTATTTATCAAAAAGTGACTGTAAGTACAAGTAATCGAAATCCATAATTATGACATAAATGAGAAAACTACTGTAAGAGAGAACATGGGGAAATAATTCATGAAGGCAGTGAGAAAGAATCAAACTCTAAGAAAATGATGCTTTCATAAATTATGTCAGGAGAAGAAAAACTACATTAGCAGAGAGAAATCTGTTGAATTCTTTGAATATAATAAATAATATCAGGAAAAACAGATTTTTCAGGTTTGATCTAAAAGTGAAAAAGAGCATGTTGCTACATAAGTAGGAGGTAAATGATCCAAATATGTATGTCACAAAGAAATTCGTTTCAAAGATACAAGCAATTATAGGATAAACTTTAAAAATATATATATGTTTATTTACAGAAGTGAACAGAAAGTTCAAGTCGACTAATTCCTTCTGAGCACGGTTTCACAAAACTGTCATAAGTACAAGTCCACAAACAACCCATTGGTACGTTTTTATTAAATTTAACACATGTTTCAGTGGGATGTCAGTGAACTAAGACAAGTTTTGTGAAACAATGCCCAGATGAGTATCTCAGATCATTTAATAGCTAATTTAACATTCAAGCAGTAACCCTTTCAGCCGAGGACACAGGTTTGAAAATGAGTCACGTCTTTCGAATGGTGACGTTAAAGGTCGGTCCCCAGACGTAAATAATCATATCTGATTGATACACGTCTGTAAAAACCCAATTTCACACACACACACACACACATACACCCTTCTCATACATGTACGTATCGTACCTTCGAGATAAATTAAACATATCCATTTGGCACCTACCCCACTGCTTCAATTGCTGCTGAACAATCCCCCTTGACTATCCCCCCCCCCCCCAAAAAAAGAAGAAGATATTTTCCAGGGACTTGCATACAGGGGACATACTATTCTAGAGCTAAGTAGTCATAAGCCTGCTCAGATTCACTCATCAACATTGTGATAGGACTTCAGAAGGGGTGTCAGAGTGAGTTTCATCATAGCATACAGACATCACTGTCTTAGTCAATCTAGTAATCCTATACATTTTCCTCCCTTTCTTTATGCACTACTTTATGCCATTTTTTACTTAGTAATAACTTAACACCCTTCTCACCTGTTTAGAAGATGAGCTGCTCTCTCCCCCGTCCGCCCCTCCTCCTCCATCCTTGTCAGCCTCTTGGTTTATGAGGAACTCACAAAGGCACTGGACAGGCAGGACGTCCAGGGACCCCTCGGCAGAGTTCACCAGCTCAGCTAGCCATGGCATGGATTGGGAAGTGCCCTGGAACATATACAAGATGGAGAGAAATAAAGCATACATATCGAGGGTTCAGTGACACAAAGACGTAACTCCATATTTTGCCAAAATGAGTATTTGATATCAAAATGTTCAGAGAAAAGTGGGCTTTCCAGGAAACACAAAGACTTAACTCCACCCAACACCATATTGATGTCAATGGAACTTGCACGCAGGGGACTTACTATTCTAGAGCTAAGTAGTTATAAGCCTGCTCAGATTCACTCATCAACATTGTGATAGGACTTCAGAAGGGGTGTCAGAGTGAGTTTCATCATAGCATACAGACATCACTGTCTTAGTCAATCTAGTTATCCTATACATTTTCCTTCCTTTCTTAATGCATTACTTTATTTCCTTTTTACTTAGTAATAATTGAAGTTTTATCAAATATCATTGTTTGCCTACAAAAACACAAAGGATAAAAGAAAGAGAGTATCAGAGACAATACAAAGAAAAGGGACAGGGGAAGATAAAAAGGGATCTCAAGTGGAAATGAGAACAGTATAATGAAACATGAGAAAGTAGAGACATACAGACAGCCCAGGAAATGGCCTTCCTACTGTCATCACTTGGTGGTCTACCCTATTCAACAAACTTCCATTTTATATTCAACCAATTACTGAGAACTGCACTTCAAAATTTCTTGTTTATTTGGTCAACTGACCTTGAGGGATGTTTCCAATCAAGACTCCAACTACACCAGAAGTGTCGTAGTTGAGTGGTTTAAGCACTTGACTTGAAATTCAAAGGTCTTGGTTCGATCCCCGAACGGCACTAATGTCCTTTGGCAAGGCATTAATCTTCATTCGCCACACTCGACCCAGGTGAGGTAAATGGGTACCTGGCAGGAATAAATTCCTTGAAATGCTAGAGCGCTGTAATGGCAGCTAGGCTAAACCCGGGTTGATAATAAATGTGCCTCAGAATATAATTTGTTAGATAGATGGCGCTATAGAAATGCCCTATTATTATTATTACATACCTGACTCTGGATGATGTCCAGTAGAAAGTCTGGGTTCCTGCTTCTGCACAGCATGTGACCCAGGTGAAGCACCTTGTTGTAGTGCTGGAGCTGGTCCAGGATCTGAATGGGAGGCCTCCGCACAGGGCCACTGTCAAGAAATGGAACAAAGGATGATGGCAAACAACCTTTTACATTATACCATTGACTACATAGAATGCTATAGCAGGGCCCCGTCTTATGAAGAGTTATGATTGATTTGGATCAATCGTAAGTGATCAAATTCAATCGTAAGTCTTCCAATCAATCGCAAGTTTGCAGTCTCCTATCTCTTATGTACATACTTGCTATATTAATTGCAAATAAGTTGCGATTAATATCAACTCTTTATAAGACCGGACCCAAGTAATCCTAATGTCAGACATTTGTATGATATCAAACAAGATAATCGGACTGGTTGTTATTACAAACAGGATATCATGTAGATTGGGCTTTTATTCATGAAGTACTACAAACTGTGGATGTGAATTCTGAAATATATGAATATTACCGACTGCAGCAAATGTGACTTTGTATGCACATTTTACCTGAGGTAAAATTGTGTATACACCACTATAATTTCTAATTACACAAAGATCTTTTTAATTTTGTATCTCTGTTACTTTGACTGACTTACTTTGGCTCCAACTTCATGAGTTGTGTTAGCAGGAGACTGTTTCCCTCCATGATCTGTACCCTGGCAAGATGGTTCTCGAACTCGAGGATTGCTTGCTTCTCGAGCTGAGCAACCTACAAATAAATAACAAAGATTTGATGATTATTAGGTCTCATGATGGTTCTCAAAATCTAGAATGGCCTGCTTCTTCAACCAAGTCACCTACAAATCATTATCAAGAACAAAAATATCTATCTATCACACCCGACTTTAAAGATGAAGTTGAGTTCTGGTCATGCAAAAGCATTGTGATAAAAACGTTTTGGCATCGATCAGAAAAGGTTGATCATCTAGCATGTAAGTATTGGTGTGTACTGCAAGGTTCCGGAATCATCGAAATGATAAGAAATTTGGCCCAGTCTTGGTAAAGCAACAAGCACTGTACATAGAAAGATGTATATGGGACTGCAGGAACGTGTGGCATAAAAATCTGTCTTGATTTTTATGCTGTTACATGCCATATTTATAATATTAAGGCATTTGAAGGGCCATGCTTTTTAGAGAACAAATTTTATCGGATGTTCTTCCACACTTCAATAATAACAATGATAACGCTCACAAGTTATTGTTCACCTCTTCCCAGAACTCGACCTTCTCTTTAAGTGCAGTCCAATTCTAAAATTCAGAATCCCACAGCTACTACTTGTTAAAGTGAAAAACTACCATTAGGTTGATCTTATGCACTGATTTGAAAACACCCTTGCACAGACAGTCAAAGGGCAAAGGTACATAGACATTGTAAAACCAACATTTATGCATAATACTAACTAGATAACAGCCCACAAATGGCAACTAAGATGTACTCCAATTCATCACAAAGAGCACTGTCAGAAACACAGGACATTGGAAAACTTATCGATGAAATATTGAGTTCTTGTAGAACAAGAGTTATATGCTCAGATTCACTCATCAACATTGTGATAGGACTTCAGAAGGGGTGTCAGAGTGAGTTTCATCATGGCATTGATAAGAAATTTGTCTTTCAAAGATATTTGTCAAAGCCAATCCTCATTTCACTGCCCCCCCCCCCAAAAAAAAAAGGGTACCGGTACTCATATTCTAGGATATGGCGATTTAATACCTCTTTTGAAAGAATGATAATATAGTACTACTATATTCAATATATTCATTTTATTAGAGCTATGATACAAATCAATCCAAAACCATTAGGGTCTCTCAACGGATCCGGGCTAACTCGGACCAGGGGACAACTCGGCCCAGCTGCAAAAACTGTCATTTTTTGTCATTTTACCCTAACTCTAACCCTAACTCTAACCCTAAACATGCAAAAAATGACCGTTTTTGCATCTGGGCCGAGTTGTCCCGTGGTCCGAGTTAGCCCGACTCCCTCCCAACATATTAATATAAAAAACACAAAACAGTGAAAAAACATGAAAAAAAGAAATGTGGAAAATGTAGATAAATGAAGCAGTTGAGCATTATTTTCCGAGCTGTTATTGAAATGTTCAGGTGTACCTGTAATTCCTGGTTCTTGAGGTCTTCTATTGTCTTGTCATCTTTAGCTCGGGTTGCCATGGGAAACTTGAAATTGCTGTTTCAAAGTAAAGACAATATAAAATTAGCATTCATCAATTATTGCAGGCCACTTTCAAGAAAAGCTCAGAATGGTCAATCAACAACAAATAACAATTTATTATATATACAGATAAAAAATGCTCAGATTCACTCATCAACATTGTGATAGGACTTCAGAAGGGGTGTCAGAGTGTGTTTCATCATTGCAAATCATTTTTTTTAACATCATTTCCAATTTTGACCATTATTGAAATTGGCTGTATAATTTAATTACGATCAGTGATGCCAAAGCTAGTTACAGAAATAATCTAAAATCTGTGTAGAGTTACGTCTTTATTCTTACTTGGTCATGACCATCTCCATGAAGTAGCGCAGGATTGGATAGTTGTCCCATCCTGCACGACCTGAAAAGAAGATAAAAACAATAGAAAGAATATTTAGTTTCTTCTGCAGAACAATCTCAACACACCGGAGGTTCATATTTTGGGATAGCTTTTGTGTTGTAATTCTTCTACCTTTCAAGACTGTTAGTCGAGTGGTTTAAGCACTTGACTTGAAATTCAAGGTTCATCCCCGATACGGCACTAATGTCCTTTGGCAAGGCATAAGTCTTCATTTGCCACACTTGACCCAGGTGAGGTATATGGGTATCTGGCAGGAATTAATTCCTTGAAATGCTGGAGCGCTGTAACGGCAGCTAGGCTAAAGCCGGGGTAATAATGAATGCGCCTCGGAATAGAATTTCTAGATAGACGGCGCTATAGAAATGCCTATTATTATTAATTAATTATTATTATAGTTACAGGAGATAGTTTCATTAGAGCCCAAATCACAATGACTTAAGAAATGTGCTGCCCTAGGTGACTTTGGGTGCAATCAGGGGTAAAGCCTGCATGTCTCCTTTGTTCAACTAATTGCATTGGCTGAAGTAGAAAAAGCTCTTTTTTTTTAAAGGAAAGAACAAGGAAAGCATGATATAATTACTTGAGTTCTTGTAGAACAAGAGTTATATGCTCAGATTCACTCGTCAACATTGTGATAGACACTCAGAAGGGGTGTCAGAGTGGGTTTCATCATAGCATTTAAGTAAACTTAGAAGAAAGTTGAGAACACCTTGGCTGATCCAGCAATCATTACAGTGACACAATGCTTATGTCCCATTTATACATATCTGTGTTGGTTCATTCAATGCACGAGGTTTTCAGTACTTCTGTTTGTCTGTTTATTTTTGTTTTATATTGGGTTTGTTTAGCTGGGTTAATAATCCAATCATCTCTTGAAGAGCAACTTTCATTATTAGGGGTGATAGTGAGCCCTCAAAAAATATTTAAAAATTTAAAAATTTAAAATTCCCCCTCAACCATGAGTAAAAAAGAAAGAAAGAAGAGAATTCGGAAGGGGGGGGGGGGGGGGAATGACATCTAACAACATCCCCCCCCCCCTTTTGATTAACAAAAATTGGGAAATAATAGGGAAAAATAGGGAAGAATAGAGAAAATAAGGGAAAATCAGGAAAATTGAGAAGAAAAAAGAAAAAAGAAAAGAAAAGGTTTTTATCAGGCCTGTTCTGTTTGTTTTTGTTTTGTATTTGGTTTGTTTAGCTGGGTTAACAATCCAATCATCTCTTGAAGAGCAACTTTCATTCTGCCAAAACTCTCAATTAGCTTAACTGCTGTATTTTCTTAACAAAAGGTGCATTTCTTACCAATATTACTAGGGTTGAAAGCAGCCATGATGAGCAGCAGGATCCAGCCTTTCCAGTAGAAGTTTGCAATGGCAAGACTGGGTACCTGGTAGCTGAAATGACAAATACAACACAAGATTCATTGAACACAGCTTGAATTGAGGAAAGACTTATCTTGAGCCTCTACTGGGGGGGCGTTTCACAAAACTTGTCATCAGTGACAATTGACAGTTTTTGTTATAAGCTACTGAAATCCTTGCTTCTGATTGGTTATCAACAGATTTGTCAATGATTTTTGTCATTTGTCATTGAAGAAAGGGTTTGTGAAACGGGTCCCTGTACTGGTTTATTTGAAAACCCTTCTTGACTGGACACAAGGATTGTGAAATAGGAAAAATTATCAATGAAATATTGAGTTCTTGTAGAACGAGAGTTATATGCTCAGATTCACTCATCAACATTGTGATAGGACTTCAGAAGGGGTGTCAGAGTGAGTTTCATCATGGCATTGGTAAGAAATTTGTCTATCACAGATTTTTGAGATTAAACATCTCTATTTCCCTGCCCCCCCCCCCCCAAAAAAAAAGGAGAAGGGGGGGGGGGTATTTGTTTCTAGGATATGGCCTTATTAGACCCCGTTCTCACTCACTTCGTTGGAGCGCTCTGGAGCGCTCTAACTAAGACCCATTCCTCAGGAGCGGTTCTTAGGTGAGTGAGAACGGTCAAAGTGGTCCAGGAAGTGGACTTCTGGACCGGTCCAGAAGACCACCTTCTGAGGTGGTCTTGAGGAGCGGGTCTTATTAAGAGCGGTTTGGAGCGCTCTAACGTGCAACGTGAACGGAAAGCGTACTTTGAACGGAAGTGAGCTAGTGACCTTCGGTGCGAAACATGTAGTACGGTACATACGGTTTGTATTCCGCGCGCGAAAAAATTGACCTGCTGACCTGAGCTGCCATAGCAACAAGACCACTTTGACTCGTGGAGCGGTTTGAGCCATAAAAAACTGCTCGGAGTGTGAACGCTCGCAAACCGTTCCTCAAGACCCGTTCCTCTGGAGCGGTCTAACTAAGACCACTTTCAAAGTGAGTGAGAACGGGGTCTTAAAGGTCTATTTTTAAAAGAATGATTCTACTGACGGATAATAATGTAATAATTATAGATAAATGTAGTAATTTTGGGGACATGTAAATAACACTAAAGAGATTACATATAGTTTATTTGCAGTCTGTTGAATATCATTTCCAAGATGACTTGAGATGAAACCCATAGAACATGGCTACCGGTAACCAAAATCAAAACGAACAAGTTTATCTTAACTTGTTGAAGAGTACTTTTCCTAAAAATTAAAATTAAAATAAAATAAGTTGCCTTACCCCTGTGGTAATGTGATGTTATCTGGGTGATGGTAGACACAAGAATTCAAGACGACATCAATCAGTGTGGTGCGCTCTATCTTTAACACCTGGAAATCTGATGACAGAAGAAGTAAAAAACGTTAGGAATTTGAGGCAACTACATTTCACTATATAAATCCTTTGTGGAGATTACACGTAAAAGAGACAAGATAGATGTTGGCAATCTCTAAAGTGTGTCATTAATTACACGACACCAGTGTATCTACATTTTGATAAGTCGTCCAAAAGAAAAAGAATTGCCTGTTGACTAATGACTGTTTTTTATAATTTCATTATAGAAATATTGATATGGTATGGTATTTATTCCATTCTTCATAAAAAAAAACATATACAATACATACAGAGTATTACAAAATTGAAATTTGACATACAGAAATACATGTAGAAGGGTAACATTACAGATAATATGAATACAATAAAATTAACAAGGAAATAAGTTCAGAAAGCAAATTTATGCCAAATGATATGTGCATGTACATGTATAGCATCTCTCATAATAATACAGCATAAATCAACAGGACAATTAAGGCCAACATTTCTTGAAGCAAGTGGAAAGCTGAAGGGCTCTGGAATTCAAATATAGGAATATTTGACAGCAAGGCAACAAGAAATTTACTGGTAAATTTTCCTTATGTCATTTGGTTTGTGGTTTAATTCTTACAGAAAAACTAAGCTCAGATTCACTCTGTCAACATTGTGTAAGGCCTTCAGAAGGGGTGTCAGAGTGAGTTTCATCATAGCAAATAGCAAAGGCAAGTGTCCACCAGTGAACGTTGAGGCCAATCTAAACAACCCAATACATCAATGATATCTTGAAATTCTTTCTTTTGTGTTTGGTTGAGTCACCTCATAGAGAGGCATTATTTTGTTGTAATTATGGCTAAAGATTACATCAACTCTGAAAAATGTACCTTTCCTCTAAGTGCTAGGTGATTTTTTTTTTTTTTAAATTTTGAAATAATTATTTTATCATCATTTAGAAATTATTATTTTGTGTTGAACAGTGAACTAATATTCATAGTGTGCTTAAAGGAGAAAGATATTTGGTCCCTCTCTTTCTTTATTTTATTTTTCCTTCTTCTTTTTCACTTTTTCTTTGTTCTTTAGTTTTTCCAATGATATCACAATGCCACAGAATTAAAATACCTTCTGATTGCAACACTGCAGCCCTCTTCACCAGCTTATCTACCAGGTCCAAGGCCTCCCCCGCAGCGAGTGGAATAGTCCTCTCAAGCCCCATGATGAGCAGGCGCATCAGGGTGTCCTCTTGGACCGGCACTTCAGACAGCAGGGAGAGCAAGAGTCTGCACACGGAGGGACAGAAGAAATGCAATTATTTATATATAACTCAATCTTAAAGCGCATCTGCACTAGTTTGGCTAGGAGGGATTAGACCACCCAGGAAGGCCACTGACAGGTGGCAATCTCATCAACTCAGCTCTCAATTAACATTAGAAAAAGAGGATCATGGAGGACCAATGGTCACCGATTAGGCATTGTTTTCTATATCGAGGGAGCAAGTAGCTACGTCCTTCTAGATAGTATTGCTGTTACAATTAATTACAAATATATTACCATATGACCTATCTACATCAAAATGAATACATTTCTAATCACCAACATCAATTTACCTCAGATGTTTGGTAGATTAGTGTGTTTTTTGCTATTTGAAATGTTACCATATTTATCATCAGTACAGAAATGGTTGGCATTTATTGACAAAACAGAAGGAAATAGCAGACAGAAAGAGAAAGAGAAAGAAAGTAAGAGAGAGAGAGAGAGACAGAGAGAAAGAGAAAGAGAAAAGTGAGAGAGAGAGAGAATGAAAGAGAGAGAGAGAGAGAGAGAGAATGAAAGAGAGAGAGAGAGAGAGAATGAAAGAGAGAGAGAGAGAGAGAATGAAAGAGAGAGAGAGAATGAAAGAGAGAGAGAGAATGAAAGAGAGAGAGAGAATGAAAGAGAGAGAGAGAGAGAGAGAAAGAGAAATAGAAAGGGACCAGTTAAAGAAACTGTTTAAGTTCTTTCTTGGACATCCCATTGAAACGTGCACTAGTTATGCAACACACATTTCTATGGGATGTCCTCCAACTGAACACTTACAATGATATCAACCAACTAGCCATAAGTAGACACAAAATTAGACCCCCCCCCTTAACGTGTTTTTTTTTAGAGATAGCTTGTCAAAAAAGAGATAGTGGGCAAATAAAAGTTAAGATCTTACCCTCTGTCTGTCTCCTGTGGCCAGTTGTCCTTACTGCAGTAGCCTTCATGGGTGTCTAGGAACACAAGCTTCTGGATACTAAAAGAAACAACAACAACAACAACAGATGGTCAAGTCAGGTCACATCACTGACAAAGGCTGTAGGTGATCAGCTGAAAACATCAGGGGTACAGATTTTTTTTGGTGAGATCAAGATTTTGATTATCTTTCAAACAATACAGTACAGCTCATCACCACTTTCTTTCAAAATACGTATAAGCTCAGATTCACTCTGTCTGCATTGGGATATGCCTTCAGAAGGGGTGTCAGAGTGAGTTTCATCATAGCAAAGAAAGGGCATGTTAGGAACATATGAAAAGAAACCTAACCCTTCTCTTTAAGTTTAAGTCAATAAGGTAAATGACAAATCTATAACACAGGGGCCCTGCCTTACTAAAGTTCCAATTGGTTCAAATTAACATCAAACCTGACATCAGTGAGTGCTTCATATTAAAGCTTATCTGTACTTGTTTGCCCAGGGGGGATTAGACCACCCCACATGGTGACTGACAGGTGGTTATCTCATCAAATCAGCTCTCAATTAACATAAGAAAAAGGGGATCATGGGGGACCAACAGGCACCGATAAGGCATTGTTTGCTATATAGAGGGCGCAAGTAGCTATAAGTAGTGCAGTGGGGTTTTAAATGCAGATGACTTACACTTTATTGAGTTCTCCCTGAGTCAGTGTGAACATGCTGATGGCGATGGTGTGTATCCACCACACACAATCTCTTTGGGTCATCGAGACCTGGGCCTGGAACGCACGCAGTGATTCCATGTCAGACGCTGGTAACAAAAAAACAAACAAAGGAAAATCATTTCAAGATAAAAGATTCACCGGTTGACTTCTTAACTCTCTAATTCCTATGGATTACCCCTTTCGAGTCAGCAATGGGTTTATGAGAGAACTTAACTGCATCCTAACCAGAGTAATTGGTCAAATATCAAGAAATTTCCCTTTTGATTCTTTCAGCATTTCAACTAACAATGAAAATATTGTCACAATGGACTGACTTGACAAGTATAAAACATTACCATATTTTCTGGCGTAAAGGCCGCAGTATTTTCGGGTGAGAAAAAATCAAAAAGTCGGGGTGCGGCGTATACGCAACAACAACAAAATTCAGCGGTCAAAACATCACGTCCATTTGCACGTATGGGACTATAGGAACGGTAGCATGACTAGACAACGGTACAGGACAATTCTAGAATAACTCCACACAACTTACCGACAATTTTATGTTGCATAGTTGACATGAAGACGAAAAAACTTATTTTTCTAATAAAATCTGCCGATAGATCTAGATCTAAGTCCGTACCATTGCATCGCCCAAAAGTAAACAAAGGGACAGGCCGTTACTTACAGAGCTAGCTGCCGCGCAACGCAACTGCGTAGGTCAAAAAATGCTATTTCGGATTACACCGCACATCGAGGAAGGGGTATTGTAGGATACCAAATCTGCGTACGATACAGTACTAGCTTAAAAGTCGATGAAGATCTGCTAAATTATGATCATTTTTGAGGTTAACTTCTTGTTGATTTATAAGAATATTGATGAATTTGGTATAGTTTGTAAAAAAAAAAGAGTGTTCTACAAGAAAATTACGATCATTTTGTTTGGTCAGTTTTTTTTTTTCTCTCTTTTTTTTCCTCTACGAAATGTCAAAGTTGGGGGTGCGGCCTATACGGCGGTGCGGCCTTTACGCCGGCAAATACGGTAATCGGAAGTTGCATGTCTCTGAAAATTTCACAAAGTTTTTGTTTTCATTTTCAGAATTACGAACCCTATTTAATTTTTGAAAAGGATGAGCCTTATTTCAGTTCAGTCATTATGAACCAAAGAAAATAATTAATTTTGAACTTCTGATGAGGTATAAACATGACTTGACATAGTGTATTTACTCCAGTGCTTCTCGCGGAGGCATTGGTCCACAGTCAATTTCTGTTTTTAGTATACATGGAATAAAACTGCTCAGATTCACTCATCAACATTGTGATAGGACTTCAGAAGGGGTGTCAGAGTGAGTATCATCATAGCACACCAACACTATCAAATACCCATGGGACTATACTACATAATAGAAAAGTCTGTCTCTTGAAGATACCATAGCTGGGACCATAGGCTGCTAATTCCACTAGTTGCTCTCACAATCGGTCTCTAAATTATGATCTTTAGATAATTCTTTTTCCTTCAATAATGAACTAATAATAAAAAAAGGAATTCTGTAGATTTGTGACCAAGATTTGTACGTCCCTTGAGAAACCAATGCCAGGAATGGTTAGAGGAACTAGTGGCATCAAGGGCCTGCCATAGTTAAGTCCAACTTAAAGTCGATCTTAGTCTTTGTGAAACACTCCCCTGATTACCTTTTCTCTCTCCTCTGGTGTAGGCTGCTACTATTTCTCTGATTTGAGGTGTGACGCTCAGTAGGGATGCCAGGCAGATTAGGTCACACAGGGATGCAAACATACGATCCTAAAAGAAGATTAAGGAGGAAAGAGAATGAGAGATGGTGATACATAGAGAAATATAAAGTTTAAGGAATAATAATAATAATAATACATTTATAGAGCGCAGAAACTATCCAACATTAAATATATATTCTACTGCACTACAAGAGCTCCTGATATGCTTGGATTTACAGTTAATTAAAAAGATGTGCTTTCGGTTTTGATTTAAAGATATTCACAGATGGTGATCTCCTGACTTCAAGGAAGTAATGAAAACAATATGAGAGAAATATATAGAGAAAAGACAGGGAAGTGGAGAAGAGAGAAAGCAAGAAGAAAATAGAGGAAAAGAGAAAGAGTTTAAAAATAATTACGAGGTAAAAAAAGAAGATTTAGTAAAACTGACATGAGATTTTATTACATTTATTGCATTCATTGTGACTGAAATATCATATTAATTGTGAACAGACCTTCTTTGCATTCATATTATGCAAAAAGTGCTCAGATTCACTCATCAACATTGTGATAGACTTCAGAAGGGGTGTCAGAGTGAGTTTCATCATAGCATCGATAAATTTAGCCCATTGCGCAAAATTTCAGAAATCCATGATTAACTGGAATATCCAGAAATTCATATCTATCTCTCCAAAGACTGAATGTTCATTAAAGTAAACACTATAACTTAAATCCTTAAAAATAACCCCAAAAGCAATATATTTTGAAATGATCAACTAGTTCTGAATGGGTTAGTACCTTGATTGCTTTTTCAAGCTCTGTGAACTGCCTGTCCGTTTTTTCCGTCATTAATCCACGGCAAAAAGCGACAAAGTCAACGTCGTAGCGCAGCGCCTTGACGATCTCTCTGAATAGCGCCCTCAATGCCCGGAGATAGTCGTCGCGGTTCATCAACAAGTCTTGAAACACTGCTGCTAGATTCTGAAGGGTTTACAAGAAGCAAACAGAGAATTTGTGAGTTCCTTATATTGAGCAATATAAAAATACAGATATTACGATCCTTAGGACTGAAAAATATATAAAATAGGGAAGCCAAAGGTGTTATATTTGTTTATATATTATGGACATCATTATTATTTTTAGTATAACTGTTGATGCAGCTCACCGTTGTTCACTTCATGTTTGGTTAATGTATGGAACAACAAATGACCTTGGAATTTCTCAAATATAAGCAAGGACATAATTAATACTACAGCCAATGACATGACATGGAATATAAAGTGAAAAGGTAACTTGTCTACTGACCATGGAGTGAGAACAGGATCCCTGTATTAAGAATGGGCAAGCATACGTCCTATAACGCTTAAATCATCAATCGAGTAAGACACATTTGTATACATACCTATATTAAGTTGTAACCAAGTTTATTGATATGCTTAGAAAGACTTTAAAGTCTTGGAGAAACAGTAATGCAGACGCGGTAAAGCATCTCCCACATTTAAAAAATATTTCCTCATGGCCTTTTATGCATTAGAAATTTTGGTGCTCAGATTCACTTATCAACATTGTGATAGGACTTCAGAAGGGGTGTCAGAGTGAGTTTCATCATAGCCTCCAATGTACATCATTACATTCCAAACACTAACACCCCCTACATATTAGACAAAGTTTCTCTGGTGTAATATACACATTCCCCAGTTTGAGTTGCTTCATACTCCACATGACTGACGAGTAAAGATGACTAGGGAGTGGCAGCAACCAAACTACATGGATAATGAATAATACTAATGTCTAGTTCATAACACACTTTGGTGTAACAAGAAGAAACTACAGATGTACGTGCTTTAATCGTCTGGGTTTATACCATACACCATCTCCTGCACAAGTACACCAGTCACGCTGATGAGACCAACCCCAGACTGGCTATAGGCCAAACAAAATGTTAAATTATTGTGAATGGCTAATATTCTATGAATCCTCAGTCAGTTCTGAATCAGCTTGCTGGTTTGACTGGGGTGTAATCTTAAAAGCAGAACATCCATTTTCCAAGAGTACAGCAATATTTAACTTGGATCTGCCTAAATATGGGTAAACAGGGGGAGGGGGGGGGGGGGGAGGTGTTTCACAAAGATCCTAAGTTGAACTTATCTCTAAGTTCGACTTAACCCTATTTAGCCCGGGCTATTTTGAAACTGCATAGCCCGGGGGGGGGCTTCTAAGGCCCCCCCCCTATGATCTCGGCCGTGAAACGCCCGATCGCCGCGAAAATTTGCATACATGTCAAGTGAAGTGTATAGAATACTATGGTAATTTCAATTTTTTTGAAAAATTCACTCATTTGCATATTTATGGTAATTTATGCAAATAAGGTCATTAAATTCACATTTTTGCCCATAAATCAGACATTATTCATATTTAAGCATTCTTTCTCACTACATATATTTGTTAGACCATTTGGAATAATAATACAACACAAAAATTTGAAAAACCAGGGTTATTCCTTATGTTATCTATTGTTTTGATAATTTCTTATGTATTTCTTTGTTTTTTTAACTTATGTATTTTATTGTTTTTGTTGTTTTATTTCATTTCCAACTATAATTCAACTATTTTGACCCCAAAATAAACACCTAAAATCTAAACAAGACCAAATAACCAATGTTTTACCTCTTTATTTGAAAAATGAGATTTCCATATGTTTTGTACACAAATCACAACAATGAGCGATTTTCGGGCTGACATGCGAAGACAAAAGGACACGTGACTTTGTAATGGTAGGTCCGATTTTTGAAAAATTTCTTTCAAAAGTTGCGCAAGACTCGAAAGAAAAAAGTCACAAAATTTCAGTGCAAGATTTTTTTGCGTTAAAAAATTATCGCGAAAAATGTCGAGGGGGGGCTTCTCAAGCCCCCCCCCCCCCCCCCCCCCGGGCTAAATAGGGTTAACAATTATGGGAAGCCGTTAGCATCTTTGAAAATATTTTGTAAAAGTTATTTTAACTGGCATAAAATGTTGATTCAAGTCATTCATATTTTCTATTATCAAGGAAATTTCATGTTCTTGATGTCGAATTTATGAACGGTCTAAAATACTTGAATTTTGGCTTTTGAATATATTTTGTTTGAAGGCTACAAATGGCTCTCAATAATGTTTAAGTCCAACTTAGAGATAAGTTCAACTTAGGATCTTTGTGAAACACCCCCCAGACACTGTATCTATCCATTTCATACCTTGGCTGCTAGTTCCGGTGAGTGCTGGAACAGTGCTCCTAGAAGGGCCATGTTGTTCGGATTACGTGCATTGGACAGCTCATTGTAGATGACATGCTTCACGACGGTGGCAGGTTTCCTTGTGCTGGCTCAACAGTTCTCTGTACAAAGACAATTGGTAGTGAGATCTCTACTTTAACACAGGACACATATGTCAAATAACACTAAAAGTTGTTTTTAATATAGTTTTATCATACATGAGTGAGGTCACTTCATACTGATGAGTGGTTGACAAGGGATCTCAGTTTCGCAAGTCTGATCTTGACAAGATAACTAATGACTTCTGTGTCTTTGTAAGCCCCCCCCCAAAAAAAAAAAAAAAAAAAAAAAAAAAAATGTTGATTCTTACTGAACATATGTCAGATGTCAAAACAACACTATAAGTGACATTTGCTTGAATATAAACTCATTGTGTACCACAGGGTATTGGGCAATTGAAATAAAAGAACTTTGAATATTAATAATTTGACTTACAATATTGATAAATTTGGTATAAAATATCTTCCATAGGTACCAACTTTTTATTTCTGTTTCTGGGAGTAAAGCGTAGCCATTCTCTGTCGGAATGCATTGTTCAACTTCTGAAAATCTTGGGCAGAATTTGCCAACTACTGCAAGAAGGGTTTAATGACATACAGAGAGTGAACTCACTTCATGCTGATAAGGTAGTGATTGATAAGGGGCTTGGTCTTGAGCCTGATCTTGATGAGATGACCTATGACCTCTACATCCTCCTGACTGTGGGTGCAACAGTTCACGCAGGTCGAGACAAGCAACTCCTGGGCTGGCCTCGTCAGCTGTGCAAGGCGAGATGAAAAAACAGAGATAAAGCCGATTACATTAATCTGGACAGCATTTCACGAAACAACCCGAAGTACAAGTTTGCCGACATACCATTGAAATGCGTGTATGAAATTTAATGCATGTTTCGATAGGATTTTGGTGAACCCGTACTTATGACGGTTTCATGAAACCATGCCAGGGTTGTGTGAGTTAATGACATGGAGGGGATGCTCAGATTCACTAATCAACACTGGATAGGCCTTCAGAAGGGGTGTCAGAGTGAGTTTCATCATTGCATAAATTTTACCAACATGTAAATGTGTGATCATCCACAAACAAACACAATTATAGCATAGGTGCAAAATTTGATCCCAATTTATATAAATCTCACAGAGCCATTAT